>LNAC01000041.1:3036474-3106136 GCA_002007465.1 Ailurus styani | reverse complement strand
CTTCAGATCACAGCCCAAGGTAACCCCGAGCTGAGAGACACCTCAGCTCAGGTCCGTCTCTCCCGCCGGCTTCTCTCTGAGACCTGGGAGCTCGGTCGCGCTCAGACACCCCTGGTTTTTTTGTGTCCCCGTGGGTCCTGAGACCACACTGTCCCTGCAGGGGCTTCACCCCCCGCTTGGCCTCTGGGGCGACGTCCCTCCATGGAGCCGACTTCTCCCATCCAAGTACTAACCAGGCCCGACCCTGCTTAGCTTCCGAGATCAGACGAGATCGGGCGCGTTCAGGGTGGTATGGCCGTAGACCATGGAGCCGACTTCTAACAGTTCCGAGTCTGTGCTCCGCTGCTCGCTCCCTTGCTGGCAGCCGGCCCCTCCCCCCCGGGTCTATCTTCCTGTCACCTCAGATTCACTTCTCCGCACGTCCTACCTTCCAGAAGGCGGTCAATTTTCTCTTCCTAGAATTGCTGCTCTTCTTCTCTTCGATCTCAGGTAGAATTTGTAGGTGTTCAAAATAGTTTGATAGCTATCTGGGTGAATTCCTGGGACCTGATGATAATCGGTCTCCTACTCCTCCGCCATCTTGCTCAAAAACAATTTTTTTCTTGAGCCCAGATTATCTTTCTTTTGCCTTAATATATGAAAGCTTACCCATGTTAATGTATAACTTGGGTTTTCTACTTTCTACTTTTAAGATTTTATTTATTTATTTGAGAGAGAGAGTGAGAGAGAGCATGAGAGGGGAGAAGGTCAGAGAGAGAAACAGATGCCCCATGGAGCTGGGAGCCCGATGTGGGACTCGATCCCAGGACTCTCAGGATCATGACCTGAGCCGGAGGCAGTCGCTTAACTAACTAAGCCACCCAGGCACACTACTTTCTACTTTTATAAGTAACTTACCCATTTGTTATATGTATTTTTTTATAATAATTCAACACTTTGGTTTTATTTTCACCCATCTCCTCACTCACTTCCCCTCTGCAACTGCCAGTTTGTTTTCTGTACTTAAGAGTCTGTTTTCTTGGGGGCGCCTGGGTGGCTCAATGGGTTAAAGCCTCTGCCTTCAGCTCAGGTCATGATCTCAGGGTCCTGGGATCGAGCCCCATTTCAGGCTCCCTGCTCAGCAGAGAGCCTGCTACCCCCCTCTCTCTCTGCCTGCCTCTCTGCCTACTTGTAATCTCTCTCTCTCTGTCAAATAAATAAATAAAACCTTAAAAAAAAAGAGTCTGTTTTCTTGTCTTTTTCTTTCTTTGCTTTATTTCTTTAATTCCACATATGAGTGAAATCATATGTCTTTCTCTGACTGGCTTATTTTACTCAGCATTATACCTTCTACATCCATCCATGTTGCTGCTAATGGCAAGATTTAATTCTTTTTTAAGGCTGAGTAATATTCCATTTTATCTCTTTCTCTATGTGTCTATCTATAAATACACACAAACACACACACCCCACATCTTTTTTATACATTCATCTGTCAGTGGACATTTTGGTTGGTTCCATTATCTTGGCTATAAGAATAATGCTACAGTAGACATAGGGGTGCATATATCTTTTTGAATTAGTGTTTTCATTTTTTTTTTCTGGATAAATACCTAGAAGTGGAGATCGTATGGTAGTTCCATTTTTAATTTTTTAGAAACCTCCATACTGTTTTCCACAGTAGCTACATCAATTTACATTCCAACCAACAGTACACAGGGTTTTGTTTTGTTTTATTTTTCTCCACATCCTTGCCAACACCTATTGTTTCCTGTGTTTTTGATTTGAGCCTTTCTGACAGGTATGAGGTGATATTGTGGTTTTGATTTGCACTTGCCTGATGAAGAGTAATGTTGAGCATCTTTTCATGTGTCTGTTGGCCTTCTGTATGTCTGTTCAGGTCCTCTGCCCATTTATTAATCAAGGTGTTTGGGGGTTTTGGGGTGTTGAGTTGTAAAAGGTTTTTAATATATTTGATGTATGTGGGCGCCTGGGTGGCTCAGTGGGTTAATGCCTCTGCTTTCGGCTCAGGTCATGATCTCAGGGTCCTGGGATCGAGGCCCGCATCGGGCTCCCTGCTCAGCGGGGAGCCTGCTTCCCCCTCTCCCTCTCTGCCTGCCTCTCTGCCTCCTTGTGATCTCTCTCCCTCTGTGAAATAAAAAAAAAAAAAAATTTTGATGTATCATTTGCAAATATCTTCTCCCATTCAGTAGGTTCCTTTTTAGTTTTGTTGATGGTTTCCTTCACTGTGCAAAGCTTTTTATTTTGGTGTAGTACCAATGGTTTAATTTTGCTTTTGTTTCCCTTGCCAGAGGAGACACAGCCAGAAAGATGTTTCTACAGCTCATGTCAGAAAAATTACTGCCTGTATTGCTTTCTAGAAGTTTTATGGTTTCAGGTCTCACACCGAGATCTTTTAATCCATTTCAAGTTTATTTTTGTAGATGGCGTAAGAAAGTGGTCCGGTTTCATTCTTTTACATGTCATTGTCCAATTTTCCCAGCACCATTTGTTGAAGAGATTGTCTTTTTCCCCATTGTATATTCTTGCCTCCTTTGTCATAGATTAATTTACTGTAAAAGCATGAGTTTACTTCTAGGCTCTGTATTCTGTTCCGTTGATCTATGTGTCTATTTTTGTGCCAGTATAACATACTGTTTTGATAACTATGACTTTGTAGTATATCTTGAAATCTGGGATTGTGATACCTCCAGCTTTGTTCTTACTCGAGATTGCTTTGGAAATAATTCTATACTTTTTTATTGGTATACCTATCTCCTCCTCCCTTGGGATGCAGGAAATGCTTTCAATGTGATAAAGCAACTCCTCTCACTTCCTCCCCTGTAGTCAGGTACCTTTTCTCTCTTCCTAGTTGGGCTCTTTGGGCTAATTTTTGGTAGGACTTTGCATAGTCTGAGAGCTCTTGTTATATATATGAGTCTGGAAAACCACCCAAGAGGATAGTGAGTGATGGTAGGAAACTTAACTGAAGCAAGCACTATATCTAGAAGATTGTATCTCTTTCAGGACTATGAATCAGCAATATATTCTTCTGTAAGATATTTCCCATTCTTACTCATTTCAAACATGTAGGGGTTTTTCTTCTATTCTTTCATGTACTTCTTTCTCTTGTATTTAACTGGAAGAGCCTTGTCCGTATTTTGTTCACCCACCTGTGTAATATTGAATCAGTCATTCTCAACCATGGCTGCACATTAGAATCCTCTGGGGAGACTTTGAGAAGGTCTTATGTGTAGGCCCCACACCCAGATAGTCTTAATTTGGTGGTTCTGGGGCAAGGCACAGGTATTGATATTTGTTAAAAGTTTGCCAAGTGGTTGATTCTAAGGGGTAGCCAAGATTGAGGACTACTCTCTGCCTATTATAATAATCTGTTGTGCTACCTCTTAGACTTTTCAGTGTATGCCTAATATCAAAATGTTCACTCTCATTCTATTACATTGTTTTGGGTGTTTATTTCTCTAATTCTTATAACAAATTGTTCTAAGATGGTATGCCATGTTAATATGAGCTGTTACAGACTGTGGCACATTGCTGCCTATGCACTGTAGTTTAAGGGGCACCTTTCTTATTTTATTATGGTTTAACTTGATGTTTAAGAAAGAGTACTGAGTTCAGAATCAAAATATGTCATTTCAGTGCCTAATTTTATCATGTCTTTAGTTTTGCAGTCTAGAGAATCCACTTAGACCCAGGACCTCCATTTTCACAGCACCCATTTTCTTATCAGTAAAACAAATGTTTTAGCATCTGTCCTACTAAATATTTATTACTAAAATGAGACTATCTATGAAAGTTTTTTGAACAGCTTAACATGTTACACCCATTATTATTACTGCTAATTGGGCCTAGGGGTAATCATGAGTGACTTTTGATATGCAGTGACATATGTGAACAAATATACTTAGTGGGTAAGCTTTCTCATACATTTCGTTTGCTGTTTCACTTTCCTGTTTTCCAAAAAAGAAGCATGGTTGCTATATAAGTGTACTGCAACATAAATCCAATACACCTCTCTTTCTATCTCCACCTATAAAAATCACTGGAAGTTTCCCATGCAAGAGATGGAATACAGACAAGACAATTAAAGTCTGTGGCTTTTCGATGGACATGGAACTAGGAGATATATATTTCTGTTTTTGATAGGTCCAGAAAAGTCAGTGTCTGAACTATGGTTGATTGAATCTTGGAGTTTTTTTGGCTTCTTATGTTTCACTTGTTAATCTCACATTTTTATTTGGTTTTTAAAAGATATTTAAGATCAGATATAGTTATATGTTTTGGGAAACTGGAACAGTATCACAGTTTCTAAATAACAGTGTTTTTAAATGACCCTAAAATGTTTAATTTGAAAGATACAGGAAATGAATTCATAGTTGACATTGATGATGACTTACACTAATTTTTCTAAGAGGAAATGTTTGTATTAAGCAGTTAAAAATATAATTATAATGGTTATTACACAAAGCCCAGCTTTATAGGGTCTGAAAGAGCAAGTGCTACAAATAGTTTTAGATAGTAATTAGATTGAAAATCAATGATTTTATTTCATTTTATTTTTTGGCTACCGGATAAAGAAAGATCTTATAAGAGTAAATTTCTCACCTGCCTCAGGCAGGAGTAATTAGATGTAAGCAAATTTAATGGAGCCTGTGTGCTCTGGGGCCATTCAGCTATGCTTTGATAATTGCTTTTTTTTTTTTTAAGTATAAAGGTTGTTTAACATATCAAGTAGCAAAAAAGTTAAAGTACAGGTTATCTATTTATCTTTTAGGTAAATAACTGTAGTACTTTTTAAACCAAGTGGTAATGAATGCATTACCAAATAATGGACTCCAGTCAGAAGTGAATGCAGCTGATACTATGCAATTATTATATCTGTGTCCCTAATTCATTAGCATTAGCATGACTTCAAACTAGTTTCATCTTTTTTCCCCTTTTTCTATGTATATTCCTTGGGAAAGTTCAAGGTTCATTTAACATATATTTGAACAGGTAGATATCATATTTTGATTATTTCTTTTTTAATTCAGTCTTTACGTATTAACAAGGTTGACCTTATTTCAAGGTACAGATCCACATTAGCAGATTAATCCCCCCACCTCACTTTTCTCCCTCACAAACTAGTTTTAGCTCTTATGTCCATGATCTCCTAGGTAGCTCCTGTTCAATTGCTGTTTTGATTTTTACCACTCCTAACTCATAAATACTACATTAATATACAGTTAAAATAAAACAGCATTAGCAAAGTATTACTCATATTTGGGATAGATTTTTTTCACTACACAGATCCTTTCAGTATTGAATTCTGTTGATATTTAAAATTTGATTTATTTTACTTAGAGTTTTTCAAAGACATCAGATTTTATATGTAAGATGTATGTATGTAAGTAATATAAGATAAAAACATGATGTAATAGTTAATTCATATTTAGTTAAATAAAACTAATATGAAGTTGATAATAAGTCAGTATCACATGTAGGAAGGGTTGTATCACTCTTTCTTTATCCTACATGTTTCTTCCTTTAAACAATTATTTGAATGAGCACTTGAATGGCATGCTCATAAAATATGTAGATGACACAGAGGTTCTTGGGATCACTAATACTTTGAATGATACATTCAGAATACTGATTTATATTTATTGGCTGGGAGTAGGGACTAAATCTGACCAGATAAAGTGTAGTAAGTGTAAATAGAAAGAGTTCTGAATGTTATTCCCTAAAACCAACTCCACAATACAGGATGGGTGAGATACCGCTTAACATGAGCACTTGAGAGAAAAACCTTTAAGGTTGTATGACATCACACATGTGTCAGTGATACATTGTGGCTGCCAAAGCAGCTAAAGAGATCTAAGGGGTTGTATTGACAGAGTTAATGTAGAATATTGTGTCTCATTATAGCACCTTCATTTAAGAAGTTTACCACTATAGCAATTTAAGAAAAAGGCAGGATAAATAATTGGATCTCAGATCTATGCAAAAGGTATTTATAAAAAAAAATGCTGAAAATAAAAATGACAGTGGGTTAGCAGAAGATATCACCAGAAAATGTTAACGTGAAAATTTTAAATTTTTTGCTAATGCTTTTTATATTTCCTAAAATGAACAGAAATAGCTTTTTTAAACAGAATGAACGATTGCATTAAAATAGGACACAGAAGCAGCTATAGTTCAGTGAGTAGAAAGTGACCAGAACAATGAAAGGACAAGCAGTGGGGCCATAAGAGGACTATTTAAAGGAACTATATATTTAGCCTGAAGTGAAGGTAGCAGGTTATTGGGCCAAGGAGAATGGGGATTTTTGTAGCAACCCACAATATTTGAAAGGCTGCTGTACTTTTCATGGCATCGGAGGAAAATTCTAAGAGCAAGTGGAAGTTATATGACGAAACATGTCTTGGTTTGGTATGAGAACTTTCTAACATTTGGAGAGGTCTCAAATAATGACATAGGAGGTTTCCCCAGGCCTTTGTGTGATTTCCTCAAGCCTCTGTTGCATGGCCCTTGCCTTTTCCCATATAATATGGCTCCCTGTGCTACAGGTAACGGAGATGGTAATCAGAGGCTGTAGAATTGGGCTAACAAAGGTTGCTTTTGGGGGGAAAATGCTATCCTTCCCTAAGGGCTTCTGGCTCCACTGCTAAAGGATGAAGCTTTATCCCCTTTGGGCAATTTCAGAACAGTACCACACTGGCTCTGAAGGCAGTTCTGGAGAGAAAGTTTTAAAAATGGTTTAATGACAAATATATAGCACTACTGGAATAAGCATATAGTGTTTGAAGACTATCATTTGAGGGTGACAGCCCTCATTTGAATATGTAAAAGTCTATCTCATTACTTTATACTTGCTAGTTTTTACTAAACTCTGATGCTTACAGAGAGCACAGTGATGAGAAACTTAAACTCAGTTATGGTATTCATATTCCATTGGATAGGTAGAGATTTTGTTACATGCTTATCATCTTGCCATGGTCTTTTGGTCTCTTTTTTTTTTCCCCCTTGATTTCAGAGTATACCTTTTCTTCCCCACTCTGTTACTCTGCATCTTGTCTATAGTGATTTTTTTTTTTTTTTTTTTTTTAGTTTGAAGGTGATCTGTACTTTTGGAAGAGGTAACTTAGTGTTAGAGAAGAAAAGAGAAATTGTCCCTGAAACTTTGTTCTCAATACTTAGCAAGCTTTACAATTAATGACAGAAGTTTCTCTTGTGGCCTCTCCTCCCAAAGACTGTGCTTATTTATTTTCCCCAGTAGTCTCATGTGACCTTGTTAAAAGCTTCATGTAATTCCCAAATAAATTACATTTACTGGTTTACTTCTATCTAGTATTTTATTGACATTTCCGGATAAGTTTAATAGGATAGAGAAAAACAGTGTTCTCTTTATAGACTCAGTGGGTGATTTGACCTTAGCAGGTTAACCTTATCCTGATGTTGAAGGAAGCTATTCTTAATTAGACTCTATCAGTTTCTCCATTATCACCAAGAGAGCCACTGGTCTGTAATTCTATAAATCTTAATTTGATTGTTTTCTACTTTCCTACAGAAAGGGGACCATATTAGCAAAGTCGCAATATTTGAAAACAGTTTCTGGTTTTCCAGATACATTGCATATCCTCATCTGTAGCTCAGCCATTTCACACTTTATTTACTTCAGAAATTCTCAGTTGAATACCATCTGGTCATGGTGATTTATTGCTGTGGAATTTCTCAAGTTGCTCTATTATTTCCTCCTAGGAGATTGCTCTCTGTTACTGCCCCACTGATTTTCTCAGAAAGTGCCCTTGGAATAGTCGTTTCCCTAGTATCCTGTAAAGACAAGGTCAATGCCAAATAAAACTGAATTAAACTTCTCTGCTGCTTCTCCTCCTCTTACTTGCTATCTTTACTGGAAGTCCTCAATGATGGGGAGAAAGTCAGCACTTGGTCCAACCATTCTTGTTGGCTGTCTAGTACTCATGTTACCTTTTGTCTTTTTATTTTTCAGATTCTCCCTAGCTTTGACAATATATTTTTAGTATTTCAGGAAAAAAAATGTTAAGTGTTAAAAAATGTTCTAAATACTTTGTGTATTCATAAATGTGTGAAGTTTTTTGTTTGTTTTTTTTTAAACTATCCACAGATATCTCTTTTGACCTTTCGGATAATGCCATAGTGCATACATCTCTCATAGCCAGTGTCCTTATCTGTCTTCCAAGCAACCTGGATAATTTTTAAGTCATTTACTTGACTCCTAGAGGTCTGCTAACCTTTTTTTTTTTCTTTCTTTTCCCCCTTAGATTTTTAATATATACTTTTTAAAGTCTACCCCTTTGGGTTAACATTTAGAGATGCCCAAACTAATTAGAACATGAGCTTTAATTGTGCAACCTTCCCAGTTCCTAAGTTCCACTCCTACACATACTCACCTGTGGTAATTCCTATATGTCATATTAATCTATTTCCTCTTTTATAACTGCCCAAATAGGCCAAGATAAGGCATATTAATTATTGCTTCTACACATTGTGCTCTTCTGTCATTCATTTGGATAATAATGGACATAATTAAAACCACTCATTGCAATAGCCTTCCTATGAAATAATGCTGAACAGTAAAGGTTAGAAGCAATTTGCATTATTCATTCATATTCTATGGTTAACATATCATTTTTTTACCTGAACTTTGTTCAAATAATTATTTTGTTTAAAAAAAAGGTTATTTAATGTGCATTCAAGTATAGTTTAATTGCTATTAGAAATATATTTCTGTCTTTATACAAAATACTTTTTTTTAAAGACTTTATTTATTTGACAAAGAGAGACACAGTGAGAGATGGAGCACAAGCAGGGGGAATGGGAGAGGGAGAAGCAGGCTTCCCACTGAGCAGGGAGCCTGACGTGGGGCTCCATCCCAGCACCCTGCAGCTGAAGGCAGACGCTTAACGACTGAACCACCCAGGCACCCCTACACAAGATACTCTAACACAGAATTTTTAAACTTCTAACTTAAGTATTAAAACATCCAAAGTTGAGACTTTTAACATTTCCCAAATGTATTATAAATTACCTACTATTTTAAATTGAGGGGGAAATAAATTAAGGTTTAAATATCAAATTCTGAGTATATGTGATATAATATTTCCTTAAGATTCAAATACAGATACTACCAGCCCCACAGCCACCCATCTCTGAATAGAGCACCTTTGCTCAATCTGTAAAGGGGAGTAACAGATTGGAACAGCAAAGGAAATAAATGTCAATTTTGTTCATTTTATTGCTAACATTTTTTTCCCCTCTAGGTAGGGCAGGGTGTTCTAAAAATAAGTTATGTCTGTTAATATTTGGTGCTGGTATGCATATGTTCTTTGAATTTTTTAATAGATTAAGATCTTACCCATCCCATAGCTACTATGTATATTAATATATATACTATATTGCCTTATAAGAAATATGTACTATATTATATTTCTAAAACCTGTCCTTCTACCTTCATCTCAACCAGTAGCTCCAATTCTCTCCATTCTATAAAAATCAAAAGTTTCCAGAATGCAATATTCACCAAAAAAAAAATAATAATAAGATCTTATTTAATGCAGCTCTTAAAAAGTTAGCCCTCTGTAGTAACATTTATGTCTGTGTCGGGCAGCTTACACTAAAACAACTTACATGATAATATGTAAGAGTTAACTGAAAACTCCTTCTCAAAGGTAAGTCCACAAATCTTTTTCTATTCATCTATTCAGTTGTTAGACTATTTCATAACTGTACTGTTCAAGCAGATATTTGTGTTTAGTACCTTAAAACCAATATTATTCTGTATTTGCCATGGTTGGAAAGTGAGATTATCCTATATTAGTTAGGGGCCCAATATTTATCTGTTAAAATTGCTTGGAGCAAGGATATGTTATAAAGTTTGTAGGGCTTGTCTTCTGGTAAATTCTGTGTCAGATGGGTACTATTATATTGGTTGATGTCTCAAATTTGTATAAACGTATATAGGTCACAGGCAGTATAAACTTACATTAAGAACTGGCTGGGTTATGAACATTGGGGAGGGTGTGTGCTATGGTGAGTGCTGTGAAATGTGTAAGCCTGATGATTCACAGACCTGTACCCCTGGGGCAAATAATACATTATATGTTAATTTAAAAAAAAAAAGAACCAGATGAGGACTTGCATCTCAAAATGCAAGATCTGAAATATGAGCTATTATCAAGATTCTCCAGAGTCCCCTTTGCTTGTTTTTCTAACAAGTTATTCTTTCACTGGAAAAGTCTGGGACAGACTTTCCTTTGAATTTGATTCCATCTTCACTCAAGCAGAATTTAGTTAAAGTTCTGGGTAGTTTCAAACCTGATGTTTTCTACCTTTATTCCGTGATTTTTTTTTTTTTTAGTGGAATTTGGAATGGATCAATGTATTAGGCAATGTGTTAGTCAGGGTTCCTCAGAGAAAGAGCCAATAGGGTTTAAAAAGAGATGTATTATGAAGAATTGACTTACATGATTATGGAAGCTGAGAAGCTGAGATTATGGGAAGACCCAAGAAAACTAGTGCTATAATTTAGTCCAAATTGGAAGACCTGAGAACAAGGGGAGCCAAAGATGTAAATCCAAACCCAAAGGCAGGAGAAGATGTGATTATGCACCAGTTTAAGCACTGAGGTAGGAAACCGGGTGTAGGTTCCTCCTTCCTCTGTGCTTTAATTCTACCAGTCCCTTAATGGATTGGTGGAGGCTCACCCACATTGGGGAGGGCAATCTAATTCACTGAGACCACGTATTCAAATACCAGTCTCATCCAGAAGCACCCTCACAGATACACCCAGAAACAATGTTTAATCTGGGGACCTCGTGACCCATTCAAGTTGACACATAAAATTAACCATCACAGGAAGAAAAGTAAAGAATCAAAAGCCAGTGCTTATATAACCATCTTGCCTTCAGAATATGGCTGAAAGATTTTTGTATGAAAATGACCAGATCAAATTTGCATTTTGGACAGCTCTCTGACTACAGTGTCAATTAAAATTTGATATTCCTCAAAGCTCTTTCCTGTGTTTTCTCACTTTGCATATCCTCCTTGAGTATTTTTATCTCATAGCTTCTATTCCTACATTAGTATCTCTAGCCCAGACGTCTGTATTGAACTTTAACCCCTTATATCTAATTGCAAATTAGTTATCTCTTCTTGGGTGATTCTCTGAAACCTCAAACATATGTCTAAATTGATTCTACCTTTATTTTCCTTCCCAAACCTTCATCTGTGATTGTCCTATACCTGAAGTAAATGTTACCACCATCTTTAAATTTATCCAAAGTCAGAAACCTGAAAATCATCCTTGCCTTTTCTCTTTCCTGTATTTCTCATATCTAGTTCATCAGCAAGTATTATATATCCTACCTGTTATATGTTGCTCTTAAATCTGTTCTTTTCCTTTCATACTAATTGCCTTGTCAGTTACATTCTCTCTCACTATTGCTGCAGCCCCTTTATTTGCCTTCTTGCCTTCAGTCTTGCTTCCTGCCAAGGAATTAGACTGCAACTAGAAAGTCAAATTAGATCATGTCATCCTCTGCTTAGCATTTCTCTGTCTTCTCTGTGGCCTGATATTCATGTGCAAATTCTTTAAGATGAGACACAAGGCCCTATAGGATCTAGCTTTTGTCTGCTTTTTTAACCTCAACTTTTACTACTTTAGACACTCCCTACTCATATGGAGCTTCTTCCAGTTTCCAGCACTTATCATGTTAAATACTACTATGAAAAGTTAGGAAGATATTTCTAAAATAAATAATTTCAAATCCCCCTTTTAAAAAAATCCCTCTGTTTGAAATTCGTAATTTTTTTTTATTTTTTTTTTAAAGATTTTATTTATTTATTTGACAGAGAGAGAGAGAGATCACAAGTAGGCAGAGAGGCAGGCAGAGAGAGAGGAGGAAGCAGGCTCCCTGCCGAGCAGAGAGCCCGATGTGGGCCTCGATCCCAGGACCCTGAGATCATGACCTGAGCCGAAGGCAGAGGCTTTAAACCGCTGAGCCACCCAGGCGCCCTTTTTTTTTTTTTTTTTAATTTTTTTTTTAAAGATTTTATTTATTTGAAATTCGTAATTTTTTACTTTTGATTCATTTTTTACATGTTAACTGTATAATATTTTAAAGATAAAAAAAGGACCATTTGGGATCAATCAATAGCAAGTATTGATTATCATTAACTGCATAATAATTATACTTAATATGATTTATTGGTCACTCATTTTATGGATGTCATGAATCTTAAAGGTGAATCTATAAAGTATCTGAGTCTCCTTTATGTTACTTATGCTGAAATAAAATACCAATTAATAGATTTCAGAAAGAAGCTATGTTGAGGTGAGTTCCAATACAACCTCTAAGGTTAAGCATTTAGTGGTCTAATTGTAGAAATGGAAAATCTGGAAAGTGAAATCATATCCTTCCCCAAATATTGAACTTTCAGAATATGTGAGTTTATCTTTACTTTGGAGATTGCATAATCAGTCTTTCTTATGTCTTCATTTGAACATAAATTTCGTCATTTTATTTCCAAAGTGCTCAGTTAGAGAGTAATGGTGTGGCCAACTGGAGTCTAGGAACAACAATAAAAAAAAGAAGTCATATTTACCAACAAAACCATTAAAGTTGTTTTAATGGGATCTACTTATTCTGGTGGCTGGTCAATCTGGTAGAAATAGGAAGAGATTATTAGGTGTGTGTGGGGTGGGGGGCGTGCTTAGCTTTTGGAGATACATAGGATCCTTCATTTTTGTCTGTACTGAATTTATCAAGAATTATAGGCAAACCAGAAATTGCTTCTCAGAGTGATTGTACCTCTTCTAATACCACCTACTGATTTTACAGTAAAAGTCTAGGCTACAAAAGTTGAGATGAGAACACAATTCATTTTACTTGACTGTCTTAAAAATAGCATTATCAAACATTTTGTGATGTTTCTCTCATATCATATATTGGGCTGTCGTGAAGAAATAAACCTCCACTTGCTTTCATGACAGTAGATAATAAATTGACTGATATAATTCAGTTGAGAAGTTGAAAAATGCATTGAAAATAATGGGGCATAACATTGTAGGGTTAACATTTATTCATAGATGATGCAATTAAATAAAACAGGCATTAACTTCAAGGTCAGTCAGTAAAGTAATAAAATTGAATATTTTAATTGAATTGTAATTGCTTCCCATTGATACATGAAAGTAAAGTAAAATAGATGTCAGCTCTGCAAATTATGGTTCTTCCTCCCAATTAATTTCTTAATTCTGCATGGAGTTATCCAGTGCCTAGGTCTTGTTGTGGGTTTATTCATCCACCCAGCTTCCATCAAGGAATATCTATAAGACATGATTAAATCGTTAGGTGTCAGGATTTACAGTAAATTTTTTTCTGCACTTTAGAGAAAAATTTGTTAGTAACTTTTAAGTAACTTATTTATATGTTTGAGTTAAAATTTACTCTAAACATAACAGCATTCTGGGTTTTATGGGTTATAATCATCTTTTTATTAATATTGATATGTATAGTAACATTAATAAACATAACCTCAGTGCTTAAAAAGATTTTTCATAGGGGAGATAGATACATTGAGACTCACATTCTACCACTTGCTGATTCAGGAGGTAAATTAAACAGAGTATTACGGTTTGGGGGAAGCACAGTTTATGTCCATTCAATGACCTAGGCTGCACAAGAAAAGAGATACCTAAATTGAATGAATCTAAAAAAGAAACATCTTTTTCAAGGACTGGGATAAATTGAAGCTTTTAGATAAAGTTGAATTTCATTGAAAAAGCCCATGAACCAAGTAGCTTTTTCATAGGCTTTTCACAGCCCCTCAAAGGGTTTTAACATAATGCAATTTTATATAAAATAAAATGGGAATGATGACATTACAAAGATTAGGAGAGAAATTTTCAAATTATACTGAAATTGTATTGGGTCTAGATAGTAGGGTTTATTTAAAGAAAGAGAAGATTATATGCCTTTTGGACTGACTACATATACCAGTTAAATGGCTATTGCTTAAAAATTGAAAATAGAATGAATGTATAAGATAGCTTTAAAAATTACTGAGGTATTGTTATATATTCTTATACTTTAAAATGATTCTATATATGGAGCCTGGCTGGCTCAGTCAATAGAGCATGCAACTCTTGATCCTAGGGTTGTGAGTTCAAGCCCCACATTGGGTGTGGAGATTACATGCATATATACATACATACATATGTAGAATGACTATGTAATAGAATATAATACAAATATGTTGGTATATTAGCATCTTTGATTGTACTTAGAAATATAAGTGGATTCTTATTGGTAAAACAAGAAATTAAACTGAGAACTTACTAATTGTTGTCTAACCTTTGTGTTAAATTTTAACTCAAACATTAACTTCATTATTTAAACTATTTCTCTTTAAACCATTGAAAACATAAATGTTAAATAAATCCAATGATAAAAATATTTTTTGATGCTAATCTGATCCCAACCTTCCATTTCGAGTTATGAAGGACTCAGGAGAAACATTCAAGAACATCAGAATTCTCCATGCATATCATCTAGTTAAAAAATAACCAAACCGGGATGCCTAGGTGGCTCAGTCAGTTGAGTCTGCCTTTGACTCAGGTCATTTTTCTGAGGTCCCGGGATCAAGCCCTGCATCAGGCTTCCCTGCTTAACAGGGAGCCTGCTTCTCCCTCTCCTTTGCCTCCTCCCTCTGATGCTCCCCCTGCTTGTGCTCTCTCTTCCTCTTTCTCTCTGTCAAATAAATAAATAAAATATATTTTTTTAAAATACCCAAACCTGGGGCGCCTGGGTGGCACAGTCGGTTGAACATCTGTTGGTTTTGACTTGGGTTATGATCTCAGGGTCCTGAGATCAAGCTCCCCATTGGGCTTCATGTTCAGCAGAGAGTGTGCTTGAGATTCTGTCTCCCTCTTGCTCTCCTGCTTATGCTTTCTCTCTCTCTAAAAAAAGTAAATAAATCTTTTTTAAAAATACTGAAACCAAAAATACATTAGATAAAAGACTGACATCCTTGAGCTTCATAATTATAGATAAGCTAACAGTTTTTTCGTGTTAAAGTGATTTGTTTCTCCAGATNCTCTCTCTCTGCCTACTTGTAATCTCTCTCTCTGTGTCAAATGAATAAATAAAATCTTTAAAAAAAAAAAAAATAAAAATAAAAAAAAAAATAAAAAAAGTAAATAAATCTTTTTTAAAAATACTGAAACCAAAAATACATTAGATAAAAGACTGACATCCTTGAGCTTCATAATTATAGATAAGCTAACAGTTTTTTCGTGTTAAAGTGATTTGTTTCTCCAGATCCTTGTTTTAAATTTTTTAAAATAATAATCTTTTTCCCTTTAGAGAAATTAAATATCATAAAGACTGTACATACAATGCTAGAATGTTTCTAAATGAGGAAACTTGTGAAAAAATATGTGGAAGTGTAAGAAAATTAAATATTCAATCTTTCATTATATTTATAAAAATAAGTTACAAAGAGTTTTCATTTGCATGTAGTTTAATATTTATGGAATCATAAGTGTTCTAGGCAGTAAAGACTTCTTAAGAAAAGTTCCATATCTGAATGTATTCTGGGATAGGATGAATAATCTTCCTACCACATCCCTGACTAATATCATCCCATGTGCAGAAGGGTCAACTGATTTAGAAGAGATCGCTGAGATCAGGGTGGTTTTAGGCCATTGATTTCTCAAAGAGAGTAGCTTGAATTGCTAGTGATCTCTGGATCTTATCCAATAATATATTTTATAAAAACAGTCTGAAATTTCATATGGGCATGTCATACAGGCAGTGATGATGAGGTCCCCAATGATTTGTCACTTTCTAATGAACAGAAAAATGGAAGCAAAGACAGATTGCACTCAGACAGAGACAGCAAAGCATCAGGAGAAAAGGACTCAAGTAGTCATAATCAAGTAGAGTGGAATATGTTAGCCTGACACAAGTGTGTATCATATACAGACTTGGTTTAAAGTAGAAAGATCCATTCAAGAGGATATGTAGACTGTTATATTGAATCTAGACAAACAGTTTCATTATAAAACTTAGATGCTTTTCAGAAAAGAATTGTTGTCTATTCAAATAGTATCAGATCATGAGATAAGAACTTTTAAATCATTGTTCCTGCCAAAGAAGCCTACCAAAATCACCAGATACAACCTCCAATAAATTTACAATGTCTCAAAGTTGTTTATTTCTCAGGTCCTACCATTCTCTTGGTTTTATATGTCCAGTGAAATCATCTATTGCTTTGTGTATGTGAAATGTTACTGATTGGTCATCTTCCCTGTGTGAAATGTCTAAAGCATCAGACCATGAATTATAGCAGCACCTACCATGCTCACTAAATATGACACAGACCCCATTACCATACTATAAAGACTTATACGTGTAGCTTATTTCATTATTAAGTCTGAGAGAAAAGAAATGTAGCCCTTTTACTTCAGCTATTTTATAGCTTTACAATAATTTTCTACTGTAATGAAATGGTCTACAATGTGTTTCAGGAAAATATTTGAAAATCATCTTTACGTTTTAAATTTTGAATTAATATTTTTAGCACCACAGAATATTCAGTGCTTAGTCCAGGAATAAATAAATTGAAAATATTTCTATGAATACAGAAAAATCTTGAAATAACTAACTTTTAACATAGTATGCCTGTGTGATGATCACAGATTCATGTGGAAAAAATTGTGCCCTGTGTGGCTTATGTTTACATATTTTACTGACTCTTATCTAAAGGTAAATCAAATTACTTTATCTACATCGTGGAATGCAGCAATCGCTGAAATGAGATGCAACAGCTTTTCTATATGATAACAGTTCAGAGCTGAGACTTGATGATTCTATAATGAACTAAAAGACTACTACAAGAAAAATGGGAAGATCATCAATTTGATCTCCCAGTCTTACCGTGTAAACCATATGCTCTTAAATTCCTTTCATCACTTTTAGACAGGCATTTATTTATTCCCAGATCCTTATAAAGAAACAAAACATAAATTATTAGATTCAGTCATGAGAAACTTTTATTTTAATGATGTGTGCCCAAATGCTGAGTGAGATAGGTTATGTTGTTTGAGACTGATATGAAAGAATCAAGGAATTGGAAGGAAAGATAAAAAGTGACTTCAATTCATGCTGGCCTTGTATCTTCATGCTTTACATGACTATATGAAGGAATAGTATGAAAGACATAGCTGTCCTGGAAAACATTACAAACATCTCTGTGAAGTAGAAATGAGGAGACACAAAAGAGTAAGCAGGACTGAATCATGGGGCTATAAAACAACGTGTTAGGAAGCAAACAAAAGCAGTTGGGAGATTATAATCCTGGGGGAAAAAAGAGACTCAGAGTGCTCCATATGAGGGAGAACCTCAAAGAGATAAAGAAAAATAAAACATCTATTAAAGAAAGAACAATCAATTGTTCTTTCCATCATAAAGAACATTGTCCTGCATGGGGCTCCCTGCTCAGTGGGGAGCCTGCTTCTCCCTCTGCCTGCTGTTCCACCTGCTTGTGTTCTCTGTTTCTCTCAAATAAATAAATAAATTCTTTTTTTAAAAAATTAAAAAAGAAAAAGAAATCACAGTGAAACAGCAACAAGGTGACATGAAAAGTAACTGATTAGAAATATTGGAGATGAAACATATAGTTACTTATAAAACAAAAAGCTCAGTGGGCAGAATAAACTCTAGGTGAGCCAAGTCAAAGAGAATGAATGAAGCAAGAAAAAAATAATTGACCCAAAAGGCAACATAGAGAAAAAAAATTTTAAGAGCAATTTAAAAATATGCAGGGTAGATTGGAAGTCGCAATATTTGTGTAGTAGATGTTTCAGAAAAAAGTAGAAGAAAAGGCAGAAAAATAGTATTTACAGATATAATGACTGAAAATTTTCTGGACTTGAAAAAAAATGTAAGTTTTAGAATTGAAAGTGTACATTAGGTGCTGTAAAATATAAATAAAAGTAAACATACACCCACACACATTATATTAAAATTATGGAATGTCACAAGTACATTGAAAACTACAATTTAGCACAGAAAAAAATATTATATGGGAACTACTATTAGACTGACAGCATAAATCTTACTAAGAATGACTAATTTCTGAAGAAGTAATATATTACAACTAAACTATGGTGTAATGATGAGTGAAATAGAACATTATCAGACATCTAAAACCTCAGAACTTTACCATTCAAAGATCTTCAGCAAAAAAATAAAGAATGGATTTCAGTTAGAAATAGATTGAATTCTAGGAGAAATGAATGAGAAACAATTAGGAACATAGACATTGTAAAATATGTTGGTGGCTTAATTTTTCTTGACAAAATGATGCAACTAAAAGTTAACACAGTAGTAGCAACTGAAATGGTGGGGTTATTATTTAGTATCTGGTGCAAACATGCTAACTTCTCTCAAAGGGTGCTAAGCAAATTGTTAAATTTATATTCTAAGATTCATAATTCTTAGATAATACATTTAGGCTTTAAAAATATGGCTTTGAATGTATATTAAAAATTAGAAGTGATTACTGAGAGAGTAGAAATTTAGTCTACAGCTTCCTAATAAGAGAAAACAAACAGACAAAAATCCTTTCAATACAGCATAAGGCAGAAAATAGCAAAGGAACAAATATGTGTAAAGCTTAATAAAACAGGAAATCTATAATAAGATGATAGAATAAAATGTTAAAAATATAAAATGGTTAAACTCCATTCTTTATAGTTGTATTTATAATATAGGATAAAATTTTTAAAAATCCAGTTAAATGTAGTTGATAAGTGGCATCTAAAACAAAAGCACACAGAAAATTCAAGAATAAATGATGGAAAAATATATGCCAGTAAAATTAACAAAATAAAGATGGTGTTGTAATGTTGGTAAATAGAATATAAAAATCATGTATGAAGATATATGGAGATGAATAGGTCATTACTTGTTGATAAAAGGAATAATCTTATCAAAAATTTTAGGAATTGTGAGTATATATGCACATAACAACATAGCTCTCAAATACATAAAGCATAATTTTTTCAGGAACCTCCATACTGTTTTCCACATTGGTTGCACCAGTTTGCAGTCCCACCAACAATACACAAGGGTTCCTTTGTCTCCACATGCTCATAAATACTTATATTCTTGTGTTTTTTATTTTAGCCATTCCAACAAGTGTGAATTGGTACCTCATTGTGGTTTTAATTTGCATTTCCCTGATGCTGAGTGACATTGAACATTTTTTCATGTTGTCTATTGGCCATATGTGTGTCTTTGAAAAAAAAGTCCATTAAGATTCTTGCTGGTTTTTAAATCAGATTATTTGTGGGGTTTTTTGGTGTTGAGTTGTGAAAATTCTTTATATATTTTGGATATTAATGCCTTACTGGATATATCATTTGCAAATATTCAGTAGTGGCCTTTTTGTTTTGTTGATGGTTTCCTTCACCATGCAAATAGCTTTTTATTTTGGTGTAAACCCAGTAGTTGGATTTTGCTTTTGTTTCCCTTGCCTTAGAAGACATATCTAGAGAAATGTTTCTATCGGTGATGTCAAAGAAATTGCTACCAGTGTTTTCTTCTAGGAGTTTTATGAACTTAGGTCTTTAATCCATTTTATTTTTGTATATGATATAAGAAAGTGGTACAGTTTCATTCTTTTGCATGTAGCTTTCTGGTTTTCCCAGCACCATTTGTCAGAGACTGTCTTTTCTCCCTTGTATATTCTTTATTTTTCCCTCCTTTGTCATAGATGAATTGACCATGAATGTGTGGGTTTATTTCTGTGCGTTGATCTGTGTAACTATAGATCTATGTTCCATTGATCTATATAACCCTATTTTGTACCAGTACCGTACTGTTTTTATCACTAAAACTTTGTAATATATCTTGAAATCTGGAACTGTGATACCTCCAGCTTTGTTTTTCTTTCTCAAGATTGCTTTGGCTATTTGGGGTCTTTTGTGGTTCCATATAATTTTAGGATTATTTGTTCTAGTTCCATGGAAAATGTTACTGGTATTTTGATAGGGATTGCATTAAATCTGTAGATTGTTTCAGATAGTATGGACATTTTAATAGTATTGGTTCTTCCAATCAATGATCACAGAGTATCTTTCTGTTTGTGTCATGTTCAATTTCATTCATCATTGATTTATAGCCTTTGAAGTATAGGTCTTTCACTTCCTTTGTTAAGTTTATTCATAGATATTTTGTTCTTTTTGGTGCTATTTTAAATGGGATTGTTTTCTTAATTTTTCTTTCTGCTATTTCATTATTAGTGTATAAGAATGCAGCAGATTATTCGTGTATTAATTTTGTATCTTGCAACTATATTAAATCTATATATCAGTTTTAACAGGGTTTTTTTGTAGACTCTATAGAGTTTTCTATATATAGTATAATGTCATCTGCAAATCATGAAAGTTTGACTTAATTCTTTACCAATTTGAATGCCTTTTACTTCTTTTTCTTGCCTGATTGCTGTATGTATTCATGTTGAATAAAAGCGAGAAGAGTGGACATCCTTGACTTGTTCCTTATGTTAGAGGAAAAGCTTTGTTTTTCACCATTTCGAATGAAGTTAGTTGTGGATTTTTCATATATGGCCTCTATTATGTTGAGCTATGTTCCTTCTGAACCTACTTTGTTGAGAGTTTTTATCATGAATGAAGGTTGTACTTTGTCAAGTGCTTTTCTGCATCTATTGACATGATCATATAGCTGTTATCCTTTCTTTTGCTAATTTGGTGTGTCTTGTTGATTGAATTGCAAATACTGAACCACCCTCCCTTGTGTCCCTGGAATAAATCCCACGTGATTATGGTGAATGATTTTTTTTTTTAATGTATTGTTGGATTCAGTTTGCTGGTGTCTTACTGTGGATTTTTATCTATGCTCATTGGAGATACTGACCTGTAGTTTTCTTTTACTGTAGTTTCTTTATCTAATTTTCAATATCAGGGTAATGTGGGCCTTGTAGAACAAATTTGAAAGTTTCCCTTCCTCTTCTAAACTCTTCCTTAAATATCTAGTATAGAATTCATCTGGGAAACCATCTGTATTGGGTATGGTGCTTACTTTTAATAATAATCAGAAAATGAAAATTAAAACAAATATTTAAAACAATTGTATTTGTTTATTTATTTATTTATATATCAGATTAACAAAGATTCAAAACTCTGATACTACTAAATTATTTTTGCATTGTGTGAAATAGGAATTCTATGTCCAGATAGTAGAAGTACAAATTGTTAATACTGCTTTGGAGAGCAATTTAGCAATGTCTAGTAGACTTGAAGATTACACACACACACACACACACACACACACACACACACACGCACATGCGTGCGTGTACATATATTACAATAATACAACTATATGTATATATTTTCTTCTATCATGGTAATTTCACATAAAAACATATTTACCGCAGCATACAAAGTACTTGTGGCAAAACAGCAATTTGAAACAACCCAGTGCTTAAATACCCATCTACTGGAAAATGTAGAATTAAATTCTGGTATATCCATATAAAGGAATAGAATACAATAATAAAAATGAATGGATCAGAGCTACAGTAATCAGTATAAGTAAATCTCCTTAACAATGAATTGAAAAAATCAAGTTAAAGATTGTATCATTCACATAAAAATTTAATATACATGAACAATAATAAATAATATATTTGAATACATATATTTGTAGTAAAATTATAAAAGTGTAATTAGTAACTCACCAGCTTCAAAAGAGTAGTTACCATGTAGAAATGTAGGGGGTGTAGATTAAGAATAGATAGATACACTGTGACATTCTATTGTTTTGGTAGTGTTGACTTCTTTAAAAATATGTTGTAGAGGAAATATGGCATGATGTTAATGCTTGTTAAATCTGGGTGGTGATTGCATGGGTGTTTCTTTCAAATATTTCATTTACTTACTCATTCTGAATACTGAATTGCTAAATTGTGATGGAAGTAGAGGAACTAGACAAGAGTCGGTGATTGGTTCATCTACATATTCACCCATCTCCTTGAAATTTTAATTTTAGTGAATACACCATGAGAATAAGATTGCTGTGAAGGGAGATGACCCAAAAAGTCTGTCTAGTGCTATTGGTCTGAGTTGTTTGCTTTGAGTTTCACCTAAAAATACTCAGTGGCAGAAGAGTTTTCAATCTTTGCGTGACTTCCCTTCTTCTGATATGTGATAGAAGAAATAACATGTTTCCAAAAAAGGCATCCAACTAGAAGCAGAAAATTATTAATCTTTTTGTGTAATTAATAGCTAAATAATTTAAGCCAATAAAAAATAAAAATAACTTATTTAAATGAGGCTGTCAATACATGTATTACGTATGTAAATATCTAAATGTATTATGGATGTAATATCTAAAATGAATACTTTCATTTCATAGCAGACTTGTGGCATGTGACTTTTTCTTCCCTGGCAAGTTAGTTTTGCTGTGTGGGAAGAGTTTATTGCCCGTACTTGTCTGCCTATACCTTATCACCTACATAAACTCTGCTATATAGTTGAACATCTTTATCTAAGATTGTGCACATACTGTTGGTACAATAATGATTTTTCAGAGTTGTCTCTGTCTTTGCTTAGAAAACATTATCATGCAAGTGGTCATTGAAATGAAATGTCATTTAATTTGATAATACAATTATTTGTGTCCATATTTGTGTCCTTTTATAAAGTGAATTAATTATATAGGCATAAGGGTCTACCACTCTTCTATTTTCTATTCGTATTCTCTAAGTTCGAATTTTAAAGTTTAGATAAAACAGGAATACATAAGAATTTTCACTATTGTCCATGAGTAAAACAGCCATAATAATTAAATTATCAAGGACATAAATGTCCTATCTTTGAAATGATACCTGTTTTTCCATCCAAATTACAGTTGCTCCAAAATGAATTAAAACAATGTATCTGGAAGTTCCACACAAAATGATTTGTATGGAACTTATTTTTCAGGAGCAAGAAAATCAGTTACCCAAGAGGAATAGAAAAGTAAATACTAGCCAAATATATTTTACTTTAGGATCAAAGGAATTTGAAATATACATATACTGGTTTCTTAGGCAAGGAGGGGCAAAGGGAAGAGGGAAATGTGTCTTCCAACTGATAGTTATCTAAGAAAAAAAAATTTAATCTTTCTTGGCAGGTTTAGATCCAGATAAGCATCTTGGAAAAACCCTGGACCAAATGGAGCCTTATCTCTTAGAGGTAAGAATTTATACTATTTCTCAAAATATAGGCATCTAAAGGAAGAAAAAAATAAGGCCATGATATGATTATAAAATTAATTTTATTTTGGAAAAACTCTGATAACATCCATGATACAGTTTTATGAAAAAAATTAAACTTCTAGTGGATATGAAAATATCTAAAATTAATTATGAAAATCATTACCAGCTTGTTGACCTGAATAAAGAAGTAAGCTATACCTAAAATGAAACTGTCCTGTCAGGAGGTTTCTTTTATTAACATGGACACTATATGCTATATAAGTACGATACTTCTAAAGTAGCTGATAGTCTCTGTGATCAGATGCTTTTCAGTCAGAAATGTGAGTAGAAACTTCCTTCAGAGATGATCTAATCTAACCTCTTTTACCAGTTAGGAAATTAACTTGCAGAGTAGCAAAAAAAATTATTTTGAGGTTTCAAGTAACAACAGTTTGACCCACATCATTGTCAAATCCTAAATGTGTTCTAAACTTTAAAGAAAGATTTAGTTATTTTCATTCTTTTCTATTAACTGTTATAACTGTATTTTATGAGAGTTTGGGGCAAATGTTATTCACATGGCAATGACAACTAAAGGAGTATAATGATGAGAGTATTTTATATCACAATTATGATGGAAAAAATGAAAATTACCCTGCTTCTATGAAAGAACTGAACTCCTCTAATAAGTTATCATGTTCCTCCCCCCCCTCTTAATTTATCAACATTGTCTCTGGATATTAATACAATTCCTGCGATGTACTAGCAGTTACTTTCTTTACTAACTTTATGGTTTTTGGATTTTCTTTCAGTTACTTGTACTTGATTATGTTATGTGTATCAGTATGTACCAAATGCTTAAAAATCCCTGAAATGTTCATCCCTTTTTTCACTAAGCATCAGTAAGCATCTAATATATGCAAGGCAAATAGTAAAAATAAAAATAAAAATGAAATGAACATATAATTGTGACAAATAATATTTGATATCTAGATAATTTGATGTTACTTATTTAAGTCGATCTAACAGACATGGTTGCTTTTTATGCTACTCTGATAGGATTTTTCTCACAGCAATTTGTGCTATAACCAACATTATATATATATGTTCACATCTTCACATCTATTCCCTATCATCAGATTAAATTTTGCTTCTGAAAAAAACAATGTAGGTAAATAATGAAATTAAATTTATGGGGGTAAAAGAAAGAGCACTTCAGAAATGAGAGACTGGGGCTTTGGCAAAAGAGCTTTTTGCAAGCTACTCCGTAAATTTAAAGTTGTGCATTCGGGTGTCCAGCGTGTAGTGGTTCTTTATAGAATAGGCATATAAGGCTTGGGATTGCCATGATGTCAGTTATGAGTTAATCTGGATATTACCATAGAATATTTAAACACAATTAATTGCAGAAATCATTTTATTCAATCTTTAGTATGGCCAGGCAATCTCATATTTCTCTGGAAAAGTTATCTACCCATTCTTCATAGTGGCCATTGCATTCCTTCTCTACTCTCCTCTAAAATTAAGATGTTTTAATTAATTAATTAAGTCCCCTTAACCATTCCCCTCACTTTTGAGTGGAGAAAATGGAAGCCTTCATACTGGAAATCCCTCTGCCTCTGAGGCACATTTTTGCTTCCTATAACTGGGAGAAGTGTACTTCCTCTCACATATGGCTCACCCCCTTCCTGTGCTCTGGATCCCATTAGCAGCAATCACTCACCGCCTCCAGTAGCTTCCTCCTCTTTCTCTTTACTGTCTCTTTCACATCATATTGAAACGTGCTACTGTCTCTCCTATTCTTAAGATTCTTTCCCTCCACTCTAGTTATTCCTCTAGCTACTTCTCTTCTTTGTTTCAAAACCAGAAATTTCAGAGTGTTATCCATGTTGATGATCAGTGCTTCTTCATGTCTCAGATGCTTTGTGTACCTGGAGCCTGGCTTCTCCTTCCACCTCTAAATGGATACAGCTCAGGCAAAAGTCATGCATGATCTCCATTTTACCAAACCCAACCAACACTTCTTAGTCCTTATTTGCTTGTTATAAGCACTCCTCCTCAAAATGCTTCCATCAGTATCTGTGATGCCACATTCTCCTAGTTTTTTTCCTTTTGTTCTGGTCACTCCTAATCTCTTTTACCAGTTCCTAGCCAAAGCTCCTTTTCACTCTATCACCTTTTTCTGGATGATCTCAGTCACTCACATGGCTTTAAAAACTGGCTGTATTCTGATGACTCCCAAATATTTCTAGCCCAAATTTTCTAAATCCTAGCACCTAGAGGCACTGCAAATTAAATCTCCATGAACTTGATTGTGGCCTTTATATCTGTCACTTTTTGCCATTCCTTTTGTCGTCATCTTAGTTCAGTGCTGTCACTTCAGGCATAGAGTATTACTGACAACTCCAAATTTGCCTCTACCTTCCATTTTACCTCCCAAAGACTTCATTTTGTTTACTGCTTCAAGATAACAGTTCTAATATATTCTACTATAGTTGTGTCACTCACTTCCTTCAAAACTTTGAGCTCCCATTGCTTATTGGCTAAAATCCAAATTCTTTAGACTCCTCTTTCCCTTACTTACTCTGGCCAATCCATTAGCATGGTCTTGTCTTCTCTATCTCCAGAATATATTGTAAACCCAAGCACTTCTCACTGTCTCTGTTGCTACCACCACAAGGTCATCATCTCTTGTCTGGAATACTTCATCAACCCCTAACTGGTCTGCTTACTTCCACCGTTGCCCTGCTACGATCCATTATTCATACAGATGCCAGAGTAATTTTTTTTTAAGTGTAAATCAAATCACATCGCTGCTTTGTTTAAAATTTAAATAGTTTCTCATTGCAATTAGAATAACATCCAAATTCCTATGAGATCACAACTGATGAAACTGTATATGATCAGCATCCTTATTTTCCATCAGCCTCTATCTCACTCACTTAGCCAGAGCCACAGATGCCTCCTTATTACTTAAATATACTTTATTCACCCTTTTTCTCCTTAGGACTTTGTTCTGCCTCAAATGTTTTTTTCCCTCAGACCACCACATGGTTAATGCTTTCTCATAATTTAAGTGACAACTCAAATGCTACCTTCTCAGAAAAGCTTTCCCTGACTACCCTAGCTAACACAGATCTCTACAAATTGTCTCTACAAATTGTCTGTCTGTTTATGTGTATATTATTGGTCACCCCTTCACCTACCCCACTAGTATGTAAGCTCTATTAATACTACCAATATTTTGGCAAAGACATTATTTCTTTAGTTCTTTCATTCATTTGTGTGTTCATCTATCCGTCTTTCCATTCACTGCTCTCATCCTTAAGTTACTTCATATTTATTGAGGACCTGTTACATGGCAAATGCTGTGGCAAGCGCTAAGTCTACATGATGAATTAAACAAGATCCTTGTCCTAAATGAACTTAAAGTCTGCCATAGTTATTCTCAGACATGAGGATGAAGTTTATTTGGGACCTTGTTAAAATATACACTCTTTTCCCACCCTAAGAAATCTCAGTTCAGAAGGACCAGGAATCTAATCTTTAAACAAGCCCTAGGTAATTCTAACACAGTGATCAAATATATCATCTCCTAGTTCTTCAATACCAGTATAATATTTTAGGCACTGTATTTCTAGATTTCTCTGAAAGAATGTAAGCCATCTTGAAACCATCGTCATCCTTTAGCTTCCACTACTTACTTCTGAAAGCTTTCAGAGTATTTTCTTAACTTCCTTTTGGGGCTTATCATATATATTCCACCCCTTATAAGTTGTTGTTCCATCTGTAGCCTTCCTCCTGTGGGGATATTAAACACCCCCATGACTTCAACTACCAATTTTATTATGACAATTAAGTCTGTTCCTCCACCAGCTTTTTATCCTCCAAACATCTGTATTCAGCTGGACACCTTCCTTTCTTAGATGTACTCAATCACTTCAGCCTCAGCTGTGCAGAACTGAACATTTCTTTGCTGACATATCTATGCCATTTTTATGTTCCCTGACAGTAAAGCGTTCCATTGTCTATTCAGTTGTCTAAGACCAATAAAAAGTGAATTGTAATGAATTATTTCATATATTCCATTATTCATAAATAAGGCCCCACCTCCTTTTAATCCTACCTTCCTAACATCTTATAAGTTGTCCCATTTAATCCTCATTGTCACTACATTAGGGTTTCCTCCAGGTTATTACAATTTTCTAGCTCAAGTCTGTCTCCTCCCCACCTTACCCCTTGTCAATCCACAGGGCTGTCATCATCATACATGTGAAGGGCAAATCTGATCATGTTGTTGTTCCCCATTCCCTCAAAATAAATTTTGCATTGTTACCCATTCCCTCAAATAAAATTTAAACTCCTTAACACAACACCATCTATCCTTAAGGGAAAGAGTCTTGTCAGATAGACAGTCTCCTACATCCACCCTATCCTTCATGAGTTTAGAACTATTAGTGGTTTCCCTCAAGTGAGTACTCCCATGTACCACCATGTTCTACTCCCCTTCTCCAGACTTTTCTCTTCTCATTCACCTAAATCCAATCTGTCTAAAAGTCTAAGCTTTAAACTCTTGCTTAAATAAGCCTCATTTGGGGTGCCTGGGTGGCTCAGAAGGTGTCTGCCTTTGGCTCAGGTCATGATCCCAGAGTCCTGGCATCAAGCCCCACATCGGGCTCCCAAGCCTCCTTCTCCCTCTCCTTCTCCCTCTCCTTCTCCCTCTCCTTGTGCCTGCTGCTCCTCCTGCTTGTGCTCTCTCTCTCTCTCTCTGCCAAAGAAATAAAATCTTTATAAACAAATAAATAAATAAGCCTCCTTTGAGCTGCCATTTTCTTCTTCGACTCCAGTATATGGCACTTCTCATGCTGTATATTTTTTCTAATGTTTATTATAACATTAAAGCATGTAATTTATAAAAAATAAATTCAAACACTGTCAAATAATGAAAAATCTTCCACTGACTCCCAAGCCCCCCTCCCAGTTTTCTTTCCTAGAGTAACCATTCTCTATTCTGTGGTATCTCTTCAAATACTTTCTTTGCATATGTAAATATATATGCATGTGTTTATTCATTTTTCCCAAAATTGGAGCATACTGTACATATTTTCTCTGCCTTCTATTTTAACACATAAGGATTCAGGTCATTTAACACATAAGGATTCAGGTTATTGTAGATAATATATTGAGCCTCTTCTTTATTGATGGGCTTTATTCCTCACTGATTTCTTTCATGTCTTTTGCTATTTCAAATAATGCTAGAGTGAACATTACTGTACATATATTTTAGGGTATGTATGAATTTATCTGTAAGATAAAATCCTAGAATGGAAATACTGGGTCAGAATGTATATATGTTTTTATTGCAATAAATATTGAAGACATCCATTTTTAGCTATGGTGGAATAACTTAAATCAGACCAATTCTCCCAGTTAAAACAATTAGAATAGTTGCATGGAATTAAAACAAAAATAATGTTGGAAGGCATTAGGGCATTACAAAAAATGAGAAAATTTGAGGGACCAGAATTCCAGTGAGAACAGAGCCTCTAATCCCCTTAAGATGTTTTCTTTTTTTTCCTCTCTCTTTTTCTTTTATTGTTTTTTTAATTTTATTTTTTTTATTCTTTGCCCCAGGGGTACAGGTCTGTGAATCATCAGGCTTACATCTAATTCAAAAAATGGTACAGGGATACCAAGCAGTTGAGGAGAAAACTGCAGCTGGGAAGTTGAGTAGAGATTTCAGCAGCTTCATAGCACTAAGGAGACAAAACCTCGTTAACCCTCCAGGTATCCATTCGGATTCCTGAATGGGTTATACCTAGGGGTAGAGGCAAACCAGAAATAGTCCAGCTCTTGCAAATACTTATATCCAGCTTTGGATCATATCAGTTCTAGACTGAATTGAAATGATCTGCTGCTCCTCGAATTGCCTATTTCCCTCTTTAAAAAGACAACATGATTCAGAGCCTCAGATTATCTCTAAAATATTTTACATGCAATTTTCAGCAGACAATCAGAAATGGCCAAGCATATGAAGAGATCCAATGAGATAACTGAAAATGAGAGAAAAAACACACACTAGAAACGGTGTCAGAGGATCCATATGATCAAATTATCAGATGACTGTGGCATTGGGTGAGAAGATGAACTATTTTTGGGCAATTTGGAATCTATATAAGATAATCAAATAGAATTCTAGAACTTAAAATGCAAAACCTGAAATTAAGAACACAATACATGAGTTTACCAGTAGATTTGATACAGTTGTATAGGCAATTAAAGAACCGGAAGATGGGTTGATAAAAAGCATCCAGGCTGAAGCACAAAGAAAACAGGATGGAAAGTAAAGAGAAAACTGTTAAGAGATGTAAGGAAGAGAAGTTTGTCATACCTGTAACTGGAGTTGCAGGAGTAAAGGGGAGAGAAGAAAGAACAGAAGCAATGTTTAAAGAGATTTTGCTATAGGATTTAGCTGTAGTTATTTTGCCTGTTTTGACAAGTAGCTTCTCAAAATGGTAAAAATTGCTCAAAAGGGAAAGATTGAATATTAATGCCTAATTGCATATTTTGACCAGGAATTATTTTTCCTGATAGTTATAGAAAATTATTCAAAACAACTTGGAGTGTCTTTTTCTCTGGCTTCTGCATAGTCTAATCTGTGTGTACATGAACTCTCTATCAAGTGAGTGCCTAATCAATTTTTACATCAATTTGTTACCAATTTGTTTCTCACTACATGTATAACAGTTTTGTGACACAACCCAGATTTTAACCCAGATTTTTGCTTTCTCTTTTTCCTTTCATTTTTACATATACTTATAAAGAAGACTCAGTCAATTGTCTGATGTATTCAGACCACAATGATTCTAATATAAAAGCAAGTGAGTCATTGTCAAACTCTCATCTTCTCTCAGCATTTAGAAGGAATGGCTGTTTTTTTATTTTTTAAAAACTTATTTTCTAGGACTCTGTCTTCTCCATCATTGTCTAAGACATGCCAGATTTTAAGGACTATATATATATATGTCCTTATCTTTATGAATAATATCATTAACCTCATTAAGTGAGACAAAAAAATCAACCACATATTCATTTTCAACTTGTTGTCACAACTCTCCTGAATAGTTAAAGAATTCAAAAGGAGAGAACCTTTGAACTTGTAGGGGTGGGAGAAGAAGGGGTTAAGTAGAGGAACCCATTTTGTTCACCTGCCTCACATATCCTGAACCGCCTGTTAGACACCCCTTGTGTAATGTGGGTGGACATTCCTTGCAAAATGTAACAAGTTATTTCAGCTAATACATTAATCCTTTAATATATTATTGTATTCAAGAGTTAATATTTTTTTAGTTAAGGAAATTTTTGTGTATTACAATGATTTCCCTTGAAGCAATTATTATTATTTGTGAGAAAGACAGGTTGGTGGCAGAGGTGGTGGAGAAAAGATGATACCTTTGGGCAAGGATCCTTTTCATAGTTCATTCAGATTGCATGAGGTAAGAGGCAACATAGGACAGCAATCAGTAAGTTAACTCTGTACCCAGGAGGCCAGGTGTGAACCCTAATGCTACTCCTTACCTCAAATGTTCATCTAGTTAGTTTCCCACATAATATAATGAACGTAATAACAATAGGTGCTTAGCTTACAATCTGGAAAATTCTAAGTGCTCGATAAATGTTAGCAATGTTTAATATTATGAATAAAATTTGCTATTACCGAAGAATAATTCTGCAACTTTTCCACCTTACAAAAAACAAAACAAAACTGGGTAGACACTATAATTACAGAGTGTTAACTGACATATATCAACGTGTAGGTAACAATCCTAATAGAAAAATGGTAAACATCTATGGAGAATCACTATGTAGAAAAGATCTCAAGACCAAATAGATGCGAGGAGATGCGCAAATGGATTTAGTAATCAGAGAAGTATGAATTAAAGCAACAGTGAGATGTTACCTCGTACCAGCTTGGCAAAAATGAGAAAACTGGATAATGCCAACTGTTGACAGGTGAGGATTTATAGAACCTTAGGAATGTAGATTGGTACTACCATTTTGAAGGGCAGTATTGCAGTTCCTAGATTAAATTTTCCCATCCTATCATTCCATAAGGGGACATTAGTGAAAATAGTCTTTGCAGGGTTATTTTTGTTAGGGTTAGGGTTGTTGAAGGCAATATGAATGTCCATTCCTGGAAGAACAGGTAGTTAAAATGTGGTGAGTGCACGTTATAAGATACAAGTCTGCAGTTAGAAAAGTATATTCAGTGTGCATATAGCAGCAGTGTTGAATGCCTAAAAGTAACACTGAAATGAATTAAAAATACAAGCACACAACATAATAATATATTTGCAAAGACATAGACAAAAGATACACATTAAATACTTTTAAATGTTTGCTTGTGGTAAGGGGAAAAGGGGAGATAAAGTATATAAATAAATTGTAATTAGAAAAGACAACATCAGGTACCTACACATGGCTGAAAATTTGAGATATAATAAAGTTATAGAGGAGTATAAAAAGCATAGTTTTTCTGTCCTGTGATGCACATGGGTAACATGTTGGTATACTCTGTAATGTTTTATTTCCTAAGAGTTTTTCACACAAGTTCACATAGTTAAATAGTTGCACATATTTTATTTACATAACTAGGTTTGACTATACATACAGTCTGTGTCCTTTGTTTTCCTAGCATTATGTCATATTTATTTTCCCATATAACTGAATATACTTAGAAAATACATTAACTGGGCGCCTGGGTGGCTCAGTGGGTTAGAGCCTCTGCTTTCGGCTCAGGTCATGATCTCAGGGTCCTGGGATCGAGGCCCGCATCGGGCTCCCTGCTCAGCGGGGAGCCTGCTTCCCCCTCTCTCTCTCTGCCTGCCTGTCTGCTTCCTTGTGATCTCTCTCCCTCTGTGAAATAAATAAAAATAAAATCTTTAAAAAAAAAAAGAAAATACATTAACTAATGACTGTGTGGATTCCATCATGTTTGTGGGTCAATTTCTGGGTCAAAAAATACAACTTTAAGGATTGTACATCTATTACTCTAAATTAACTATGGAATAATCATAGTTATTGCTTCTTAAACTTCTGAAGTTTCCTAAAATTATCATCTGATAAGTGAACAAATGGATTCTAAAATTATTTTATCCTTTGTGGGTTTTTCCCCCTGAGACTATTTTCTCGTTCAAAAAAAGTAGATGAATTTTAATATAAGAGTTGCATCAAATTTTAAAGGTTTAGAGCTGTTCCCTAAATGTTCATTAAGAGTATTCTTATTTTTGTGATATTTTACAATGTTTGTTAAAGTTCGTACTCTCAAATGGGTCTTCAACAAATAATGTGCTTTGTTTACTTTTATAGTAAAGCTGTATATTTAGTAAGTGCTTACTAAGTGCCATACTCTGCGCTAAGTGCTTTTTATGCCTTATTTTATTAGATCAGCTAATCAAATGTGAGGTTGTGACTGTTGATATTTACATTTTACAGATGATGGATCATTCAGAGGGTGAGTTACTTTTTCCACAGTCACACAGCTGGGAAGTAGCAGATGTTGAATATGTGCTTAGATCTATCTGATTTCAGAACCTATGCTCTTTTGTATTCTTAAAAGTCATTTTGAGGATTAAATAATTATATCATTTTCTTAACTTTAAGGCATAAAATAAATGGTCTTTAATTAGTAGTAATACTATTGGTTTTAGCAGCAGCAGAATACCATAAAGGTGATGGTTGAAGCCACAGAGTGCATGGGCTATATCCAAGGGAATAAATTGATTACGAAGAATATATTACAGAGATTCATGAGGGATATTTATAATTTAGGAGCAGCAGGAAGGCATCAGAGTAGCTTAACAATAGCTTAGAAACATATATGGTATATATATATATATATATATATATATATATATCATAGTATCGTGCCACAGAAAATTTGGAAAGAATAAGGTCATTGGACTCTCCCAGTGAACTGCTATTCATACTGAGGTACCAATAAAAACAACCGCCATCCATCCAGTTTCCCAAGGCAGAAAGATGGGAATTGTCCTTCATTCTTTTTAAACTGTCCTCACTCCTCCATTCAATTAATCACTTATTCAGCCTCCTAACAATATCTCTCAAAATATCTGCCCTCTCCTCTCTGTCCTCACTGCTATTTCCCCAGTTCAGGAAATCTTCACCTCCTGCCTACATTACTCCAGCAACTTCTCAGTTCTTTGTACTTCTTGACTCACTCCCCTCCAGCCCGTTCTCCACTGTGCAACCAAAATGCTTCTAAAAGATAAGTGATCAGTTCAGCTTTCTGCTTAAAACCTATCATGGGTTCTCACTGACCTTAGGATAATGACTTAGCATGACTTATGAAGCCCCATAAGATCTACTGTCTTTCTAGTCAGCCTCATCTTACCCTTATTCATCTAGTTATGATCCAACTGTTCCATACATACTTCAGTTTTTAGTACCCATCATGTGCTCTGGAACTTACAGATGTTGTTACTTAAAGATGTTGTTCCTTACAGATGTCTTTCCTTCTCTCCTGTCTTTTCTCTTTCCCTCTGCCTTTCCCTCTCTCTTTTCTGGTTAACCTTTCTGGTTAACTCATTCTTCAGATATCAGCTTAAGTTTTACTTTGAAAAGACTTTGGGTACCTTCTGGTTAGGTACTGTACTTTTCAATCCCACAGCATCTCATGCATCCACCGAAGCAATCACAACCCATTATTGTAATTTCTTTTTTTTTTTTCAAGATTTTTATTTATTTATTTCACAGAGGGAGAGAGATCACAAGGAGGCAGAGAGGCAGGCAGAGAGAGAGGGGGAAGCAGGCTCCCCGCTGAGCAGGGAGCCTGATGCGGGCCGCAATCCCAGGACCCTGAGATCATGACCTGAGCCGAAAGCAAAGGCTTTAACCCACTGAGCCACCCAGGCGCCCCCATTATTGTAATTTCTTATTTAACTTTCTGTCTATACCTCCAGACAGTAAGCTGCTCTGTGCAGAATTTATATGTCTGCTCCCATCATTATCCCCAGCACCTAAAACAATGCCAAACTTATATGAGACACTCAATAAATACTTCTTGAATAAGTGCTATGAATGATTATATGCAGCATGAAATTGTTTTGTATGTTAAGCATATCATTTATAAAATGAAATTTTAGCAGTTATTATAAACCTCATGGTTTTCTATAGGTGGTGAGAAGGATGAAATGTGGTTTGATTTGGCGCTTTTTTTTCCATTCTAATTTTAAGATAACTAACAGATAAATGAGGCAGGTTTAAAATAAGAAAAATCTTGATTTAATAAGAAATTTTCACAATTAGGTTTATTATAATCTTTTAAAGGGATAAAAATTAAACAGAAACCAGATGCCCTTAACGTTTTCACTTCAATAATCAGTAGCATTCAAATGGAATTATTATGAGTATGAATATTCATCTGTATAAATAACTATGCCAGAAAAAATAGAATCGTATTAAGTAATTTCCTTTTCATTTACTAGGAATTCACTTTTTAAATGTTCAGACTCCAAGGCATTCTTATAATCCATGAAATGACCCAAGTCAGCCACATCTGTTCAAAATGCTTTTTTAAAATACTTATCTTAACAACAGTAGATGGCAAACCAATGTTCACTTTCCCTAAAAGCTTTATCTAAAAGAGAACATAGCACAATTTAGATATATGTGAAGCAATGAACATGCTTTTTTATGCAATGAAAATTATATTGTGTAATAAGTAAAAAAATGATCTTTTATTAATAATCCGACTGCTTAGAAAACAGCAACGTATTTCTTTTCAACTGTTTAAGATCCTTTAGAACTTTTATTTTATCTATTGTACTAGCTTTATATCTTTGTAGTCATACAAAGGCTGGTACCAAATGGTGGATGTCAGACAAAATAGTATGTGTGTTAATCTTACCCAGTGGTCATTTGGTCCAAATCATTTTCTATATAACATTCCCCAAATGGCTAAAAATGGGGGGGGTGCATAGAATGTGACATCACTGATTCAGTGGTTAATGAGCTAGGAAAACATTGACTATCACATGTGAATTTTATTTGGTCTTTCAGATTTCCAACACCAGAGGATAAAAATGCAATTTCTAAGGGTAGAGAAAAAGAAGTCAGTGACTTTCTCTGCCCTTTTACTTGGTAATTCTGATTAGGAGTGGCTTTATTTCTGGTTCAGATTAAACGTATCCGTTTATGTCTATCAGGCCCTCTTCTGGGAGCATGCATGGGTATCTGGACCATAAGAAGGGCACCCAATTTGTCACTAAGTACTGTGAGCTACACAGTGCTAGAAAGGAACTGGGAGAGAGTTTAAGGGATTTAGAAAATAGTTTCATAAGGAAAAGTCACACATGAAAAATTCCAAGTTTAGGAGGTATACATAGTGATGCAATGCAGAAATATATCACAAGGCACCATAGGATAGTTGCACAGTCAGTAACAAGGGCAATTCCTTTTAAGTTGAAGAGAAAGAAACTAAATGTTGGGTTTTGTCACTTTATACTTCATTTTATAAGATTTAGTTATCAGAAGATCCTTTGAACTTTTATTTTATCTATTGTATTGGCTTTGTATCTTTATATCCATGCAAAGGATAAGGTGAAATGGCTGAAATGTTTGACTGTCAGTCTACAGAGTTTTATTTTTATTGAGTAGGTAATAGTCACCAAAGAGTTTTAAGCAGATGAGTGCCATGGTCATTTATTGTTAAGGAAAGTTAGTATGGTGATAATATGTAGGGTAGATTGGGAGCTGTGAAAACTAAGCAGGAAGAAAAGAGATGACTGTAACAGTTCAAGTGTGAAGTGATCATGAAGGAGGTTAGAAGGCATTCGTTCACCTTATCCATCTTCTTCACTGCCATGCCATCCCTAGTATATAGAATGGGATCTGGCACTTAATAAGTACTGGGTAAAGATTTGTTGATTCAGTAAATGAATTAATGAAAAATTTTAAAATGTAGGCTCTGTGGCAGAAGGAATGACAGAGGGAAAGGAAGGAGTTAAGTTCTTCAGTATTTCAAGCATTCAGGGTGATTGAACCATTACAGAAATACAGAAATGAGCAAGCAGAAATGGTTATGAGAAGAAAATCAAGAACTTTATTTTATTCATTTTAAATTTAAAACAACAAGTCTCCCAAGTAAAACACTCAATAAGAATTTTGAGTAGGGACTAATATATGGGAGAGAAATCGGTGGCTAGGGTTTTTGTTTTGAGAACCATTTGCATAGAAGTAATAGATATAGTAGTGATCATAATCCTCAAAGAAGGGAGTACATAGATAAAAGAGCAGAAAGCCCAAGGGAAGGGCAAATCTAATAGAGAAAAAAATGGCATGTGTTGAGTGTTTCCTGTGCACGAGGGACTGAGTTAAAAGCTTTGCATGTATCATTTATCTGTTTTAACAGTCACAACATGTCCATAAGGTTAGGTAATACCTAGGAAAATGGAAATTCAGAGAAGTTAAGTAATTCATCCTAGGTCCTATGCCCACTAAGTGTTGGAGTCAGGACATGAACCTAGATCTGTCTATCCCTGGTTTCCATCTTTGCTGAAACTACTCTCTTTTCATGAATTTCATCTATCTTTTTCACTAATTCCTTTAACATATTTACAATAGTTACATTATAGTCTTTGCCTACTGAGTACAGTATTTGATTAATGTTGGGTCTGTGTCTATTTTTCTGTTTATTTTTCTGTTGATTATAGGTCACAGTTTTCACTTTTCGACATCTCTTATTTTTTTTACATATTTTATGGTAGATACTAAATAAAAAAGAATAGTAGAGACTAAGTAATATTTACCCCCCAAAAGCCACATCCCTCCCTCTGTCTGACAGCTAGTCTGGGGTGTTTATTCTGGTTAATATCCAGTTGAGCTGGGTCTGATATGAGTTGCATTTTGTTTCAGTTTATATTAAGAAGCGCACGTATTGCATGGAGCACTGGGTGTGGTGCATAAACAATGAATCTTGGATCACTGAAAAAATAAAAACAAAACAAAACACACTTGTTTCAAATGTTTTCATTTATCAGGGCTTGTGATTTATGCTTCAGTGAGTCTAGATATTCTGTCTCTTTCTCTCCTTTTCCTCCCCTCCGCTCTTCTCCCCCCTTCTCCTCTTCCTTTTCTCCTTTCTTTCCTCCCTCCCTCTCCCCCTGCTTTACTATCCTGCGACCAATGTTTTGTGCCTTTTCACAGGCGTATTGCTCTAAGCCTCTCCTTGCTTTCTTTCTGACCCTACAAGCCTTGGGAAAAAATCTTTGTCTTCCTACCTGTCTCCAGCCTTTGGTACAGTGAAAGCTCAATAGGAAAGACTCAAGGAGCAGATGTTTCCAAAGGAATCCCTCTCTCCTCTTCTGTCCTAGCCCCAGTCTTCTTCTTGTAACCGCTGTGTGTGCCTGGTTAAGGCCTTTAGGAAAGACTTGGCAAGCTATGGGAAAGAACTGGTAGGCTAGACAGGCTCCCCAGGTCTCCTCAGGATTCTAATAAGCCATCACAGAAGTCCACAGATGGTCATGTGTTTTTGGCTGCTTTCTACACACACTGATAGAAATCCCTCATCTGTGGAAGTATGCTGTTTGCCCATTAGGAAGTTGACTGTTGATCTTTACTCACCTAGAAAAGGCTCACCCTGATCTGGAATTTAGTCCATCCAGACTTCTTTGCATTCTCAGCTCTCCATATGTAAAACAAAAAAGCGTGATTTTGTAACCTGTTTGGCATATTTTTGCTGTTACGGTGAGAATAACTGTCTACTCTACTTTTACATAATAACTGAAACTGTTAAATATATTTTAATCATTAAAGAATATTAGACCTTAGTGAAGAAGTAAACAATATGAAAAATATTTGGTTTTTACTTTTCAATATAGATTGCTATTTTACGTACTTAAATTATGAAAAGAATCATGACAATTCAGTGAGAAACTAAACTTTAGAAAAATTGTTATTACCTATTTAGCATTTTCAATGACAGTAAGACTGATAGAGAAACTTATCAAAGGGAATCGCAAAACTGCATTTGGAATGATTAACTGTTAGCATGCAATAATGGCAATTTTGAGTTGAAGCCAGACACAGACATGAGACACGTCAGGAATAAAGTTGCAACTTTCTGTGAACAGCGTACGTATTAGGAACACAGACTTAACAGGCTTTTGAAAACTAAATTGAATATTTTGTACCACAAACATGTTTCTGGAGTGTACACATCTGGATTCTCCACTTCCCTAAACTGACCCTTTCTGTAACGGGCATACATCATGCTTTTGTGCTACAAAGATGTCGATTTCTACGAGAATGCTATGTCTTAGCAGAAGATTGATTACAGAAAGTTGTTGGCTAGCATGGGCTTCGCTTCTTCAGAAACTTTTTGCAGAATATCAGAGGGTCTTGAAGCTGGGTGAAAGTAAGCCAGTAAAGACGGATTTTTCTCTGAGGACTTATGTCTATTAGAGCTTGAAGCTAGTAGTTTAGAGTAACTGCAAAAGACATCCTAAGGATTCATAGTCAGACAACTTCTTGGTTCATCAGCTATAGAAACCACTGAGCTCTTTATTCAGGTTTCTTGACCTAGAATCTGTGATCATGCTAATGAATCATTAATTGAAAGGGAGAAGAGATTGCGTATGTCATTTGTAGAAGCAACATCACTGTTTCATTATCTTGTGGTGTTGAAATATAGGGTGTAGTATGTTTGATAAGCTTTAAAAGACCAGGGGTGTTGTCTTGTTTACATTCAGATCTTCCTCATCTCACACAACCTACCTAATAATCATTGTTCAATAAATACTGGTTGAAGAAGTGATATGAATTAACATTATGGAAAAATTTTGTGTGAACTGAAAATATCACTGGATACATACAAATTTTAGATTTCCAAGTACTGGCAGTCTTTTTATAATGAGAATATGTTGGTTTACTATAGCAGCTTATATTATTTTTACTAGAGACTAATAGAACTACTTCACTAGGATAACAGCCATGCCAACTTTAATTTAAAAATCCAGTTATTCTTTGGTGGTAGATTATAGAAATTATGCAAAGCTTAAGTAAAGAATTTTCCAATAAAAGGAAAATAATAATTGATAAGGTATATTTTCTCATAAAAAGACTGACCATAAAGGTAAGATCAGAAGTTTCATTTGGTGGAAAGTTGTTGGAATGGGAAGACCAGGGAAAGGTATATCAGCAAAAGAGAGGACAGATCCTAGCTACCAGAACAAGAAAACATCCCTGAAATCCATATCCGGTTACTATTTCTGCATTTTTATTGCAGAGCAGATACTAATTTAATTTGATTTAATATGGTAAAGTAATCTGTTCCTGTTATCTGTTCCCATAAGGACCAACTGCCATAATTCTGTCTCGCTACTTCTCTATTTCATGACTCAAGGTGAAAATTTCTGCTTTGCTCTTATGAACTCAAATAGAAAGCGCCACCCAGCTTTCTTTCCCTCATTTTTCTTACTGTTTGGCTTCACAGTGTCATTCACATTATGGCTGATCCTTGAAAAGAGCAGTAGAATTCTCACAAATCCATGCTTTAAGTCCCTAAAGGCACATAGTCAAGAGTTTAAATGTACTGGATTCAGAATTATAGCACAACCACAAAAATAACCAGAGAAATAAATGCATAACTATTCAAATAAAACTGAAGACTTAGGCCATAGTGCCTGCACTGGCAGTAGCAACCAGCATCAGTGGAGTCACTCTTCCTTTGGGCAGTGAGGACTTTGGACTAGGAGAGGCTCTAAGCAGGGAAAGCTATGAAATTCAGAGTGAAGGAGATGCAACATAGGAATAATGCCTCAACACAAGAACAGGAAGATTCTCTGACACGGTCAGTGAGAGTGTTCCCTGGCACTGAGTCCAGCTATACACTGAACCAAGTGGGAAATGATTTTACTCTCAGTCTCAGGATTATTTAAGTAATATAACTTCTATTTAATGCAGATCACAGGTTGGTTGTTGTTTCTTTGCTTGCTTGTTTTTTAATTTCAGGTTTAATTAGACAACATGATAAGCTATCCCAACCTTCCTAAGACTTGTCTACAGCTTTGGAACTTGCATTAGTTCTCGGTACCTTTGGGACTTCACTAATAATAACCTCAAGCATAATGACCATATCTGTGACTCCCTTTTGTTCACAGGCCAAAGGCTTCTCCTTAGCCTTCTTTGAATCTAAAGCTAGTGTCATTCCTAAAATTTATGGTAATCTCTAATTTTTCTCATTATACATAAAATGTTGGCCCTTTTTATCTTTTTATAAGGATTTTGGGATTACTAAAACTGCTGTGCTTTAATGATAACATTTTTCAAATGGCTTTAAACACATGTTTTAAGTAGAAATATAAAGTTATATTCCTGTAGCGTGTGATCTATTTTGAAATTCAAGCTTCTTGCATGGATTTTTTTTTTTTAGGAAAAAATATTAGTTAAGTGAGCATTTTTACTGTCTAATTTTAAGTTTCTTGGGTTTTTTGTTGTTGTTGTTGTTGTTCTCTTACTTTCAGCTTTCTAAGAAGTACGGAGTCCATGTTTGTGGAGAAGGAGGAGAGTATGAAACATTCACTTTGGATTGCCCTCTATTTAAGAAGAAAATAATTGTGTAAGATATCATTTCAGCATTTTCTTCCCTTTCCTTAAATTTAAGTGATGGAAACAACTTAGCATTAAGCTTGAGGCAACTTTTGTTGGGAGAAATAGAACGTGTCCTCCAAGTTCACAAACACTCAATTTGTTTAATACCACTGAAGTCGTCTGAATACCTAAATCAATACCTGACAAGACGAGGCCTTCATAGAAGGCTATAAACTTTTTAGACATTGCACTTTCGTTTACTTGCTGATTATGCCCTGCAGTAAAACTGGTACCTACACACTGACACTTTTATCCTTTCATGAAGTGTGAATTGCCTATATTATTTATCTTTCATTACAGCTACATTTGATAAACTGCCACATCAGTAGCCTGTGGGTTCCTTTAACTCCATCCTCTTTTTCCTTTTTCTTGGCTTTTACAACTTGCAATAGTAATGCTAAACATCTCTCTTTTATTATTTGGGGTCATTTTTACATACAAACTTTGTTTTTGAGTGAATTCAGTTTATGATAAGCACTATGACTTCTTTGCCACAGATTGTTAAAATTAGTGTGGTGAAAAACAAGAACTTTTTTTTTTCAGTCTGTTACTGTTATTATCTATACTCTATTTTGTGTTGCTCTTCTCTTATGCTAAGAGAGCACTTTATCTGCTTTTTCTAATTCTTTTTCTTATTCTTGGAAAAGATTGGCAGAATTATGCTTGACTTCAGGAACTGCAGCTGATGAAAGATTGGCATTCTGTGTCAAGTAGACAGCTTCAACATGTTCACCACTAAGGGGCAATTTCTTTGTACATATTAATGAGTGGAGGAGTGATCTAAGAAAATTAAAATGGGACGCCTGGGTGGCTCAGTCGGTTTAGTGTCTCCCTTCGGCACAGGTCATGATCCCAGGATGCTGGGATTGAGTCCCGCGTCATGTTCCTTGCTCCGTGCAGAGCCTGCTTCTCCCTCTGCCCCTCCCCCTGCTCATGGTCTCTCACTCTCTCACTCTGTCTCTCTGACAAATAAATAAATAAAATATTTAAAAAAAAAAAAGAAAATTAAGACAACTCTAGGTGAATATTCTAAAAAATACTTTTATCTAGTGAAACACAGCCAAGACATTTCATTATCACATATGATATCAGATATCATATCATACAATGATGAAGAATAAAGACATCATTATCGTATTACATATAAGATCATCACTCTTCTCTCATGTTTTTCTAACTTCTTTTTCATTAATAACTATTGACAGAATAATTTATTTGGCAAATACTTATCAAGTACCTATTAAAGCATTTTACTGGGCACCATTTATGTTCAAAGCTGCTGCCTTCAAAGGCTGAGTGGAGGACACATCTATGTATAGTTAAGTTGGTAAGGGATGAAAGTTACAAGTTCATATGTGGGAGATATTTTTTCTGGCTACTGTGATCACAAAATAATTCATGAATGAAGTGAACATTACGTCTTGCTTCCATAAGAAAATACTGTTTCGTTATTCAAGAAGAGTATTGGCATGCACGGGTGAAATTATAGCGTAATGGGGAACTTGCAGTATATTTACTTATTAATATGGGACTAACTAAATTCTTAAAAAAAAAAAAAAGACGTGATAAGAGAAAAATGCCAAAGAATACAACTTTTCCCATTTACTTGACAACTTGAGGTTCTAGAAGTCTTTATGAACAACCTAGAGTTATAAGAGATGTACTGCTTTATACTACATAAGCAGAAGGTCTGTTTATTATAGTGCTTTAGACCTGAAAACCGAAACTTTTGTAAACATCATTTGTAGGCAAGGAAACCTAAGCCTGGCCGAGACAATGGCATGGGAGAAATTAGTCATGCTATTATAGAGTGGGATATCGGGGGAGGTATACTAGAACCCTTTAGTGCTGAAATGAGCTGTTCAGTTCAATTGAATAATCATTTATTGAGGTGAATTATGTGGGTGGAACTTTGAAAGCCACTGCTCTGCTCTGTAGAAGTTTCTCCTATAACAGGAGAGATAGGCGAATCAACTACATAAGTGCTAACATGCAGGTGTGTATCTTGAGAACACAGAGGAAGCACTGTCTTTTCATTTCTACTCATTTATCAGTTCATCACTCATCTAATTCTGATGCTTAAATGTATTCTGTGCTTTTTTTCTTCATAGGGTATGCCTCACCTTATCTTCATAACTTTCTTACTTGATGCCTTTTCTCTGGCTTGCCTTCCCATTTTTCTCCTCTGCTAAATCCTTCCTTTTTTTCTTTTCTTTTTATTTGAAATATATTTGACACACGATGTTACATTACATTACTTTCAGATATAAAAACTAGCAATTCGACAAGTCTACATGTAGGTTCTACTCTGCCCGCCACAAGTGTGGCCACCATCTGTCGCCACACAGCACTACTACTGCAATGCCACTGGCTATAGTTCCTATGCTGTAAAAATCCTCCCATTTTTAAAGGCTTTTGCTGCCATCCCCTCTAGTGCTTCTTCTCATTCCTGAACTCTTAGAACACGTAGTTGTCACTTGTAAGTGTTTGTTAAATATTGTTGAATTAATCAGTCACTGTTTGTTTTTACTTATCCCATTTTCACTTGTGTGTGTTCCTTTTTAGGTTATAATTGGAGGTTATAGGTTGAGACATATCCTGGTTTAGTGCAAAAAGCATGTCACCTATTATATATAAAAATCTTTCCTCATCTTTAAAATAGGAAATGTCATCATCATACCTACCTAATAAGCACTAAATGTGATACTATGAGTGAATACACATTGCGCATTCTAAAACTGTATGTAAATGAAAGTTATTTTATTTAGAGGAGATAAAATTAAAAGATAAGTTTAGTTCTTGTAACTATTTGTTAACAATTGACCATTAATAATACTGAATCTTGTAACTTCAAATTCATTCTTGGACAAATTAAAATTTCTCCTGTTCTATGGCCTGCCACAATTGGCATAAAACTGATTATTAGGAATCCCATTTCAAATGTCTGATTCAAATTTTTTTGATGAAAAGGAGATCACCTCTAAATGGAGAAAAAAATAAACTTTTACCTGCAAAATAACTTGATTATTATTAGGGCTTTTTTTCAAAAACACAGATTGAACACTTTTTGTATAATGAAGTAATTTAGAGAAATTGGGGTGGTTCTGGAAGTTTATTATAAGATACATTTTGCCCCAATTAACATTTTTTAAATCTTGTAGGAAAGACTGATGTAGCAGTCTTTGTCTGGAAGTAATTTAAAAATTTTCTAAGTAGGGCATTTTGCAATTCACTTTTCATGTCAATTAATAATGTGATTACTCACTTCTAGATATTTTTAGATCAGGAAGTGAAGGGGTTTTTTCTGAGAGGCCTTGAGGAAAAGAATTACAGCTTAACCTTTATGAAAGGAGGATAATTGTGGGACAATTGTAGGTCCCCAAATAAAGAGCCTACTTTCTTATTACTTCTTACTTTAAAATACATGTCTATGTTTATCAGACATAAGAACTGAACTCTTAATGCTGTATTAATGAAAGTGATTTTCTTCTGTTAATGAACATATTATTAAAATCTCAGTATTCGATACATCCCCATCTTTCCATTTGAGTTATTAATATTACTATACTACTAATATAAAGTTGCTATACATGGGATGGATGAAGGGAGGGGGGAAGGAAGGAGGTACTAAATTCTATGGTTAAAACATTTTGTACTCATTTTTCGCACCTAGTCCTATTTTCTACCCACTCAAGGCATAATTCAGCATGGGGCATCACAATGTGGCATTTAGCAGTGGGAATGAATCAAGTACTTACCTACCTTCTGACATCTATCCCATATCATTGGGATTTATTTAAATTTATGAACTATTTTCCTTATATTTAAATGTTTAGACCTATTAAATGTTGTCTTTATTATGCTGGAGATAGCGTATGATATATTAGTGTGTGTGCCTATATATATATGTACCATATACATGCAGTGTACACATACGAGAAAGTATTCATGAGAAGATGGGTAATTAAAAAATCAGTGTGGGTTTATGAGAATTCAATAGTTAGTGTGTAATGGGAAGATACTTAACAAAATTTCAACTACAGTCATTTATTCGACAAACGTCTGATGAATACCAGACAGTGTACTCTGTGCTGAGCCAAGAGGGGCGGGGTGGGAGAGAGTCAGACAAAGGTGATCAAAACTTGGTCCCTCTCTAAGAAGAAAGACAAGCATACAAACACATAATTGTAATGTAGTGGATGTGCAATGAAAAGCCTGTGAACACATTACAAAGGTACATAAAAGGAGAAAACTAGGACTGTTGGAAGATATCAAGGAAGGCTTCACAGAAATAATAGTGGAGATGTCTATGAGGACAAGTGTGAGTCCACAGGGACTATCTGTATACAGTTGTCTTCTTAGAGAAAAGGTAGGAACAAAGACCATGGCTGTCTTAAGAGATAATATCAGGGTTTTTCTGTTCTGAACTGAGGGGATAGGGTCTGACCTCACGCCATGGGAGTCCGGCCTGACTCACCTGTCCTTTTGAAGTTATATCTAGGGGTAAGCCTAATGCAGCAGTGAAAGGGAACATGGGCTAGCCCCAGAGGCTACCGAAAAGCCTCGGTTGTATAAGAGGCAGTGCCCAGACTGACTATGTGTATTAACAGGGAAAGGGGAGGAGAATACCAACTGGAAAGCATTTTTGCTGTGGCACAATTGGTCTTAATTTTCTGGGTCACTCTGAGGACATTTCAATAGATCCTACTGTAGGTTTCAGAGAAATCCATGAAGCAGAAACCAGAGATCCTTGAAAGTTGAGTTTCAGTTGAGTTTTTGAAAGGGAAAAGAGGAGCAGTAGTGGCATTATTCTGTTTGAAACTAAAAACTGTTCATTTGAGATCTAGTCTCTTCCAGTTGTCTGGCTTTGTATAAGTGAATGAAATGATGTTAGTCAGTTAGAGATTATGGGTTTAACAGAATCCATAAAAATCATATTCTTTTTTATTTAGTGCTTAGAATATTCTATATTTTCTCTGGATAACCATCTTTATTCAGAATGCAGTAATTACATTAATTAAATGCGCTATTTGCTGTCAACCTTCTGTTTCTAGTGCAGATAACTGCCATGAGAAGGAAGGACCTGAAACCCTTTCTACTGACATGGCATTGGTTGCAGGTTAATTATAGTTTTGGTGCACGCCATTGTCAAGGATATCAAAACCAAGCTGCTGAGATTAGGCATAATTAAGGTTCAGGGTCAGTTTTCAAGGCTGAGATCAGGAACAGGGAGATTGAAATTTAATGTAAGAGTAAGGTTGTACATAGGAATTGGAATGTGCATCTGATCGATGAGCTAAGATACGACCAGAACAAGCTATTTTGGAGTAAGTAGAAAAAACAAGACTAGGGCTAACAAGCCAGAGGGGCAGGTGTGAGAAAGCAAGCCGGCCTCTTTACTTTCTCTTTCTCCTCCTCCTCATTATACCAGAGACATCTTTTGGTTGATGTACCCTGTGAAACCAGGTTATATCTTTCTGTCAGGATCCTGACTCTTTAATAATTCTGTTTCTTTTATAATGTAAGTTGCTTTCCTTATAATGTCACAGAAGGCCTTTTTAATGTTATTTTTTCCTAAGCATTAACAGGAGGCATATTTGATATTAAAGGTTCATGAATGGTAGTTGACTTTTTTAATCTTCATACTTTTTTTCTCTATCTCTGATCTTTCAAAGGGGAAAGTAAATAGGTTTTGTCCATGAAAATTTAATATTCTGGAGCCAAGTATTTTGAGGTTCCTTTTATTACCACTAAACAACTTTACATTATAAAAGTTGACTCAAAAATATCATACATTAGTGATAAAGTCAAATAAAGTAACAATTTGTTTTGCTATCCTATAAAGGTTAAAATGCTAACAGTGTATTAATATAAACAATGGAACTAGTTCCCAAGGCATTAAAAAATATGGGGAAATTCTGTTTTTAAAATTTCAGTTGAAATGCAAAACACTATTGCTTTCTTAATAAACAACAATAAAAAATAATTAGTTATTAAAACTTCACACATAATCTTAGTTATTCATATGTGCTTTACAGGGTATCTTTGATAAAAGTTGAGTTAATTTACATGTATCCATATGGTGCCAGCAAGCAGTTCATACCATTTTACCTGAATGTGGTAATTACTATGTCAGACAATCAATTTTAATAGCAATGATATTGCAGTGTGAAGAGTTCACCTAGAGCTTAAAACCGTCACCAGTACTGCTTTTGTGAAGGATAATTGAGATTTTGTGTGAAACACTGAATGAATTACTTCTTGAAAATGAAAGGAATAATGAAGATAAAGCGCTATTGTTTAATGGTTAGCCCCTACCAAGCAAATTTGTGAAAATGAAATTAAATAGGAATTTTAAGTCTCAAAACTGTTCAAAGAGCTTTGAGTGAACCTGAAAGTTGAACTGTGTCATTATAAAGACAAAGGCTTCTTTACTTTGTCTTGTAAAATTAGCATCCTCCATCCTTTTCCTAATTAAATATTGGATTATTAAAAATAGATATTAATCACTACATATTGTTTACCGGTGGAAATAAATACAAAAGTAGGATTTGGGGTCTCTTTTAGTCACTAGCAGAATACAATTTGCCATAATTTACATAATAAATAAACACATTATAAAATTTTTCTGTTTTAGGGATTCATCAGAAGTGGTCACACATTCAGCTGATGCTTTTGCACCTGTTGCTTATCTACGCTTTTTGGAATTGCACTTGGAGGACAAGGCAAGTAAATCTAAGTTTCGTTTTCACAGTGATTTCAAGAGATAACTGGGATATATGCATTGGTTCTGTATCTGTAATTCTATAACAACAGATTAAAGGGTTAAAAAAGTCATTTTTTCCATATCCTCAGTCAGTAACTCAGAATTTTGCAAATATTTATGGTTTTTGAGAATTCTATATGATGCCTAAGAAATTACATTTCTGAAGAGTTTGCAACTCAGTTAAAAAGGGAATCATATATACATTAATCAATGAGAAGATAGGACAGTATGCAACCAAATGTTAAATCACCTAGTAAAATAAGAATTAGTTCATTATACCTAAGCATGAGGGGAAAGGTTTGAGAATGAATTGGAGCTTCATTATACAAAGTTTAAGAGCAGAGGAAAAGAAGAAATAAAAGTTTTTCCAAAAATATCCAAGAGAACAGAAATACAAGTGAAAGATGGAAAGTGAAGCAAAGGGGTAAAGAGTTTTATTTTAAATACATTGATTGTCAAGATATAGCAGAATGTCAATTTAAGGATGTCTTGTGGAATAGGTAAAGATCTGGATTAAACCCTTTGACTAAAGGGTCTGCTCCTTACTAGGTGTTGTATGTAAGTGATGAATCACTGAATTCTATTCCTGAAACCAGTATTGCACTATATGTTAACTAACTAGAATTCAATAAAAATTTTTTTAAAGTCTGCAATTTGAAATAGAAAGGATTAGAAGAAGTTTTCTGCATCTTTAGTGTTCTATCACCGTCTTGAGGCACTCCCAAGTTTTATACACACACACACACACACACACACACACACACACGTATATATATGATAGAGAATCTGAAGAATCAAGAGGGTTTAATGAAGATTGACAAAGGAAGACAAAGAATGGTAACTCCAGAAATCAGGATGAAAGAGTTTCCAAAGGAGGAAAATAATTATCAGTGTCTAGAAAAATTAGGATAGACAGGATTGAAAGTAGGTCACTGAATTAAGCTAGAAGATGATTATTGGTGACCTTTTCCCAACAAACTGGTAATCCTCGAGAAAGTGAAGCTGTACTATTCAAATATCCTTCATATCCAATGAAAGAAGCCTCTTATTTTCTAGGTCTCTGCTACTATTGCTGCCATGTGCACAAAGTAAAAACCATTGAATTTTTGTTTAGACATATCAGCCATTATATGTTCGGCTTTACTTAAATAGCTCATTGTTCACCTTGTTGCTTTAGTATTTCATTTGTTTTCACAGTCCATTCCTCTCAAAGAAAAGAATGTTATTTCTTTAAGGTGGAATATTCATTGACACTAAATAAATACAGTGCATTTTCCTTCTTCTTCTTCTTCTTTTTTTTCTCCCCCAGGTGTCCCCAGTGCCCGACAACTACAGAACATCTCATTATATATATAATTCTTGAAGAACATTTTTGGACATTGTTTACTAAGTCGCCATTTCTATATGAAAAAAACTACATAGCATTTTCTCAACTATTATATCCAGTTTGTTCTCTGCATTTTTTTTATTCTTAGAAATGTGTATCTTTATCAGAAAAAGTTAATAGAAACTGATTAATTGGGGAAATCTGAAAGCCTCATTCATTATTATTGGTGACTTCCTCAGGATTCACTTTCTCTGACTTTAATTACCATGTCCTATCCATGACCTGTACATGGTATGTGCTCTTTTTCCCCCTTTTACTTCATCTCCAACTCTCATTTCTATAACATTTATATTCTTTCATCCCATTGTTTTATTTTCCTTCTTTTCTCTTTCCTGCTCTCATCTCTGCCAATTATATAATGATGCAGAGCATGTGAAAATCAGAATGTAAAGGCAATCAATCACTTTACTTAACCAATCAGGGTTATTCTGTTGGATGTTACTGATGTGACTTGTCATTTTTGTTTTGATATAGTATTCATTTTATCAACAGTATTGGACAATCAGGAAGAATATCATTATATCTTGCTGATTATTTTATAACAATGAAAAATGCGATTTTTATATCCAATGGGGAAAAGATACTCTTTTCAACAAATGGTGTTTGGGAAACTGGACAGCAACATGCAAACGAATGAAACTGGACCACTTTCTTACACCACACACAAAAATAAATTCAAAATAGATTAAAGACCTAAATGTGGGACGGACCTGAAACCGTAGAAACCGTAGATGAGTACACAGGCAGTAACTTCTTCGACATTGGCCATAGCAACTTCTTTCTAGATAAAAGCTCCTAAGGCAAGGGAAATAAAAGCAAAAATAAACTACTGGGACTTCAGAATAAAAAGCTTCTACACAGCAAAAGGAACAACTGACAAAACTAAAAGGCAACCTAAGGAATGGGAAAAGATATCTGCAAATGACATATCTGATAAAGGGTTAGTATCTGAAATATATAAAGAACTTATAAAATTCAACACCCCAAAACAATCCAGTTAAAAAATGGGCAGAAGACATGGACAGACGTTTCTTCAAAGAGGACTTACAGATGGCCAACAGACAAGTGAAAAAAATGCTCAACATCACTCATCAGCAGGGAAATGCAAATCAAAACTACAATGAGATATCACCTCATACCTGTCAGAATGACTAAAATCACACAAGAAACAGCAGATGTTGGTGAAGATGTGGAGAAAGGGGAACTATCTTGCAATGTTGGTAAGAATGTAAACTGGTGCAGCCACTCTAGAAAACAGTGTGGAGTTTCCCCAAAAAGTTAAAAATAGAACTACCCTACAATCCAACAATTGCACTACTGGATATTTACCCAAAGAATACAGAAATACTAAGTCAGTGGGATACATGCACCTCAATGTTTATAGCAGTATTATCTATAATAGCCAACTTAATTTAAAAAAAAAAAACAGGGGTGCCTGGGTGGGTTAAAGCCTCTGCCTTCAGCTCAGGTCATGATCTCAGGGTCCTGGGATCGAGCCCCGCATCGGGCTCCTTGCTCAGCAGGGAGCCTGCTTCCTCCTCTCTCTCTGCCTGCCTCTCTGCCTGCTTGTAATCTCTCTCTCTCTCTGTCTGTCAAATACATAAATAAAATCTTAAAAAAAAAAAAACAATTTTTTGGTATAATCTGTGCTGACATTAGACAACTTTATTTTGAATAGACTTAATTTTTTACAACAATTTTGGATTCACAGAATAATTGAGTGGAAGGAACAGAGAGTTCCTATATGCCCCCAGCCCTCACACATACACAGCCTTCCCCACTATCATCATCTGGCGCCAGAGTGGTACATTTATTACAATCAATGAACCCACATTGACACATCTTTATCACTCAAAGTACATAGTTTACATTATGGCTCACTCTTAATATTACACTTTCTGTGGGTTTGGGCAAATGTATAGTGACATATATCCACCATTATGGCACCATACAAAATAGTTTCACTGCCCTAGAAATCCTCAGTGCTCTGCCTGTTCATCCTTTCTTTCCCTCTTACCCCTGGTGACCACCGATCTTATTACTGTGTCTATAGTTTTACCTTTTCCAGAATGTCATATAATTGCAGTCATACAGTGTGTAACCTTTTCACACTGGCTTTTTTCACTTAGGAAATATGCATTCAATTTCCTCCATGTCTTTTCATGAGTTTTAAGTGTTGAGTAATATTCCAATGTCTGGATGTACCACAGTTTACTTCTCATTCGCCTACCAAAGAACATCTTGGCTGCTTCTAAGTTTTGGCAATTATAAGGAAAGCTGCTATAAATATCCATTTGCAGGTTTTTGTCCTTAGCTCCCTTGGGTAAATACCAAGGAGTGTGACTGCCAGATCGTATGGTTAAGACTATGTTTAGTTTTGTAAGAAACTACCAAACTGTCCTCCAGTGTGGCTGTACAATTTTATATTCCCACCATCAATGAATGAGAATTCCTGTTGCTCTAAATCCTCATCAGCATTCAGTATTGTCAGGATTTTGGACTTTTGCCATTCTAATAGGTGTGCAGTGTTATCGTGTTTTAATTTGTGTTTTCCTGATAACATTTGATGTGGAACATCTTTTCATATGCTTATTTGCCCATTCCCATATCTTCTTTGGTGAAGTGTCCAGATCTTTGCTCATTTTTTAGCTGAGTTGTTTGTTTTCTTATTATTGAGTTTTAAGAGCTTGTTGTATATTTCGGATAGTAGTTCTTTATCAGCTGTGTCTTTTGCAGGTATTTTCCCCCAGTCTGTGGCTGTCTTCTCATTCTCTTGGCACTGCCCTTTATAGAGCAGAAGTTTTAATTTTCATCAATTATTAATTATTTCATTCATGTATTATACCTTTGATACTGTATCTAAAAAGTCATCATCAAACCTNTCTTCTCATTCTCTTGGCACTGCCCTTTATAGAGCAGAAGTTTTAATTTTCATCAATTATTATTTCATTCATGTATTATACCTTTGATACTGTATCTAAAAAGTCATCATCAAACCTAAGGTCATCTAGATTTTCTTTTATGTTATCTTCTAGGAATTTTATAGTTTTACAGTTTACACTTAGGTCTGTGCTCTATTTTGAGTTAATTTTTATAAAGAAGTATAAGGACCGTGTCTGGAATCATTTTTTTGTATGTGGCTGTATAACTGTTCTGGCACCATTTGTTAAAAAGACTATCTTTTCTCCATTATTTGCCTTGCTCCTTTCCCAAAGATTAGTTAACTACATTTGTGTGGATCTGTTTCTGGACTCTTCCATTGCTCTATTTGTCGATTCTTTAACCAATACCACAATGTCTTAATTACTGTAGCTTTATAGTTGTCCCAACATCAGTAATGTTAGTATTCTGACTGTTCTTCTCCTTCAATACTTTGTTGACTAGGCTAAGTCTTTAGGCTATTCTAAGTCTTTGCATATAAACATCAGAATAATTTTGTAACTTGCTGACATTTTGATTGAGATTGCATTGAAACTATAGATCAAATTAGAAAAAAATAGTCATCTTGACAATATTGTTTTTCTACCCATGATCATGGAATCTCTATTTATTTAGTTCTGTGATTTCTTTCATTAGTTTTGCTAAGACATTTTACTTGTCTTCATTATTACAATTTATGTTAAATGTTGCCTCCTTTAGGCCTTTTTTGGTTTTTTGGGTTTTTTTTTTTTTTTGCAAATGACAAGCTTTGATATGGCATTCTTAGTATGGAGCCAGAGGGAAACAGTGAGAGTTTCTTTCCCAGAAATCTCATTGCATCTCAATGGCTTGGGCAAAAGTTGGACTAAGTAACCATCTTTACTCCTGACCTCACCCAAGTAAATAGAGAAGGGTATGCTCCAGAGGGAAAACAAAGTATGATTTCCAAAACAAAGGTAAATAAATGCTAGAGGACAAAAATACAGATAGTTTTTCACACGCTTTATCAAAATCACATTGCTTTTTCAAATTCATAGTAAATTAATTAACATTCCACCCCAAATAATAGTGAGACATAGAATACAGTACCTCCGATATCACTCTGAAAATCTATATCTGTTCCCTAAATTCCTTTAATTTCAATTCATTCTATATCACATTTGCAATCTAGCTTGATCTCAGTTACTTTGATGAACTGCTGTTGGTCTTTTCTCAATCTTCATAATCCTTAATTAATCCTTTCCTTGATAATATTGACCACCATCTCCTTGAAAAATTCCTCTATAATGGTTATATGTCACTGTACCATTCTGACTTCTTCTACTGGCTCAAAATTTCTTCTATCTCCTTCAGGAGTTTCTCTGCTTCTTACCTTCAACAAATGTATATAACCCCAGGTTATTTTTAAGGTTGCATTTTTTTCTTTTTCCACGTTTTCTGTCTCTGGAATTCTGTCTTCTCCCACAATCTACTTTTCAGCTCTATGCAGATGATTCTAAAGTCACTCTCTTTCTGGTCTTCCTGCTGATATCTACACTTTCTCCTTATTTCTAGGTCCTTATTTCTGACTGGCTGCTGAACATCCCTGCCAATATGTATCGAGTTCATTGTGTACAAGCCTTGCACTCATTTTCTCCTCCAAGTGTACTTTCTGCCCGTTTTTGTTCTTTAACACAACTGTTTTCCCCTTAGTAACTCAGGAATAGAATAGTGGCCTCATCTCTTACAGCTGTGTCTCCTTTACCATGACATTTAGTTGGTTATCTAATTCTTTACATGCTAATTCTCTAATATATGTTTTACACCATTCCATCTCCATGCCCATCTCTCTAGTTAAAGTCATGTCTTGCCCAAACTCTTGGACAGCATACAACTTCTTTAAGTGAACTCCTTGTTTTCATCATCCCCATAGTCTCTTCCGCTGCCATTTTTATTTTTGTGTCTCTGCACAAAAATCCATAATATAGCTACATTGCTTTCTAAATAAACAGGATGTTTAGCCATTAAGTGAAGACTGTATAACACGGTAGCATAACATCCTTTCTCAGTCTTGCTCTCAGGAACCCCCTACATGTATCCTTTCCTCCAGTAGTACGGAACCATTGGATGGACACTCCCTTACTGTGCCTTCTGCTTCTATCCTCCCTTGCTTTTGCTTATTCTTTCTTACCTGTCTTCCTTTCTTCTTGAACTCAAATACTCATACATTTAGCCACATGAGATGAACTGCCCTAACACTTTGTTTCTTCCTTTCTTGTGAAGAATAACTTAATCAGCTTTATGTTATAATGTTTAAGGGCTTATCTTATTTCCACTAGGTTGTAAGTTTCTTGAGGACTATTCCTTTTTCATTTTCGTTCTCTCTGTAACAGCTATTAGTTCTGGAATAAGATTTTTAAATTTATAATTGATTGTTATTTTCTTACTTCATTTTTTCTTCTTACAGAGGTTTTTTTTTTTTAAGATTTTATTTATTTATTTGACAGAGAGAGAGAGATTACAAATAGGCAGAGAGGCAGGCAGAGCAAGAGGAGGAAGCAGGCTCCCTGTTCTGCAGGGAGCCTGATGTGGGGCTCCATCCCAGGACCCTGAGGTCATGACCTGAGCCGAAGGAAGAGGCTTTAACCCACTGAGCCACCCAGGCGCCCCTCTTCTTACAGAGTTTCATAGACATATGCTTCCTTTTCATGTTGTATACCATTTAATGAAAGTCACTTTCTCATTCATTTTTCTTTTATCTTGTTAGAGAAAAATGCTCTTAAAGCAAACTAGAATGTAAAATACAACCTTTAGACAGATTGTTAGTGTAAAATTTAAGTTACCACTAAGATTTTCACTTTACATGTGATGACCCGTAAACTTACCTATCTAATAATTGATCTATTTAAATTTTATCTTTAAGTTAAAATTGTAAAGTTATTTATGTGAGTATAAAACTTATGTCAACTAAACAGGGGATCCCAAACAAAATACCTGAATAATGGAAAGCTCCAGGTTAAAAATGGGGAAATATATTAAAATTTCTTTGGGGCCTTGACTTTATTGCTTATGGCAAACTTGATACTAAAATGTACCATACATCACTGCAGTGACAGGCTTGAGAAAATGAAAAATACAAAGCTTTACATAAATCAACCAAAAGATCATATTAAAATGCATAACCTTTAACAGAAAAATCAAGACTTTTACTTTTCACAATTCACAAGCTTTTTCTTCTTTATATAGTTGTTTTAGATTTTCCAAACAGCTTTATGGAAAATAATGTTTCAAATTAATTGTTGACAAAGCCACTGCATTTTTAAAGAAACAGGTTCACAGAAGTTTAGCCCCAATTTTATTAATGGACTACTATTGCTTAGTACTTAATTTTGATTTTTGTTGAAATAATCTCATGGGACAATTATATATTTTACATTATATATTACATTATATATTTACATTATATATTTATACATAACTGTAAAAGCCCACATTCCTAGAAGTTGTAACTTTTAAAGATATCATAATCTTATAGCCCATTCTTGCCTCTTTTCATTTTATTTTGCTTTATTTCAGAAATACCATTAAATATCTTGAAAAACTTTATAGCATTTAAACTATCTCTGTACTTTTACACTTGATCTTAGCCAAAAGGTCGAGAAGCTCTCTGTACTTTTATTTTTTGCTTCAATCTAACAAATACCTAGGAGCACTTACTCTGTTTAAAAAACTGTTAGCCTCCCATGGAATTCACTATAAATAACGACAAATTACAGAGTAATTTTAATTCTAAGTTCAAATTAAAGTTATTACAGGTAATCATTATTCCCAGCATCATGACTACAGTGACAGATATCTAGTCTGTCTAGAGTGATGTATAGGATATGATCCTGTTTTTCTGAAAACTATTGATGGAGTCAAGGATCTTATATGTTCATTTATATTTAAATAAGGATGGTAAGGGTAGGCACGTAATAACCAGAGTGATAATGTTGGCTATCTTGGGGGTGAGGGAGCCTGAAGAGGAAAAACAGAAAAGCTTAATACTTCCATATCTGTAATCTGTGACTTCTTATAATGAGCATGTACATGTAAATTTAAAAATATTTGATTAAGAAAATTAACTACAGGAGATGGAGATGATGTAGTAAGTTCCAGTGCTAAACAAATATTTAAATGTTATTCTTCAACACTTTTGTGGTCTACGTAGAAAGAGACATCCTAGGGCCCTTTAAAACTTTCCATACAACTCAAGTGAAAACAGTACCCACAATGTGGGTTGAAATCTAGTTGATCCTATAGTAAAGTCTGCACAGAGAATGCTCGGGGGAAAGTATATATATAAAAGAGGACCAAAAGCATTCAGATGGCAGGCCTCTTGAGTTTGTTATGCATGGGAATTTGCTCTCACCACTCATAGCAACATGTGTAAACTTGAAGATCCTGTCCAGAGAGAGATGCTGCCATTGTCTTTTAGCCACTTCAAAAATATTTCCTTACAGAAGGGACAAAGGAAGAAGGAAGATGAATGATGACTTTTACTCACCAACATTTGAGTTCAGTACAGCTCCTACCCCACCCTCTCCTCCACCTTTGTCCTCAAGTTAAAAAGCAGAAAAATGATAAGAAGGAGCAAAAGCACTTCACAAGCTTTAAATCCTAATTCTACAGACCTCAATGATATAACTTGAGATTCAAAGAGATTTCAGCCTTGGGTACTACTAAGTCACTGCCGCTGCAAATGGTCATTGGAGCAGAGTAATAAATCAAGCATCAAATTCACTCAAATTTGGAGAGGTACTTGACTCATTTCTGTCCCTAGTGCATGGATTTCATTAGTAGCAACAACACACCACTGTTGAGAGGATCAAACTGGACAGTGGAAAAGTGTTTTTTAATACAAAATATATGGTGGACACACCAGTTTGGGGGAGGATAACAAAAATAACCAATTACAAAAAAAAAAAGTAAAAAACAACCAATCAGTTGATTGTCTTCTCTGCTTTCAAATTCTAGTTGACTATATATTTTGTCCTACTATTTATTTAGTTGTTAAGCCCTTGTATGCAGCTTGTTATTGTTATTGTCATTGTTGTCTTAAAAATAAAGTTTCTGATGTTTTTAAAGTTTCACTCTGGTGATTTCTTATAAAAGAAAACTAGAATACTGATCATTTATTTAACACATATTTATTGAGTGCTTATATCTATAATGCCTAGCACTAGGGATGCAATAGTGAACTAAACATCCAAAAATCATTTCCTTCATGAAACTTTTATCTTATGGAATGAAACAAACAAATAAATGTATAAAATAAAGGGATAGTGAGAAAGTTGCCTCACTGTCCATAGAAATGGGGATTAGATTTTATAGAATAAGCATTGTCTGAGAATCTGGGTTGCCATGGTGACAGATTTAAACCAGATTGAGAGTAATAAGATCTGACTGTTGGGTCATATGGGAGATAGTGGTAGTAAGCTTGTGAGAAGCCTGTATATACAGCCAAAGAGTGATTCAGTAAATTGGAAAAAAGTTCAAGAGAAAATATTAAGACTGAAACATGGTAAGAAACAAAGATAGAAAGTTTACATTAGAGATTAAGAGAAGTGGAAATAATGAAGTGGTCTAGCATACAAGTAATTAGTGTCAGAAAGAAAGGAGAGGGATAATGGGAAAGGTGCAGTATTTCAAAAGATAACGGCTGAGAACGTTCCAAAGTTGATGAAACACACCAAGGTACAGATTCAAGAGGTTTTATGAACACTAAGTTACAGATTCAAGAGGTTTTATGAACCTTAACCTAAATATAAAAAAAATCCATATCTAGGAATATGATGATGAAACTGCTAGAAACAAAAGGCAAAGTAAAGAAATTGAAAATAGTTAAAATGTGCTAAAAACAGGCTACTTTCAAAGAAGCAACTATTAGAACAAAACCTAACTTTCAAACAGGAAAAAAAAAAGAAAGAAACCCAAACAATGGAATCATATATTTTATAATACTAAATGAAGTTAACTGTCATCCTAGAATTCTGTGCCCAGCAAAAATATCCCTCAGACATAAAAGTGAGAATACTTTTAGGATGGCAGTAGTGCATTCATCAGAATTCATCGATGGTATGTTTATGGTTTGCCCATTTCATTGAAATTTGTTTCCTCGAGAAATAAACAAATATTTAATTCTAGCTAATAACATTCATGTTAAGGTCTTTGATGTACTTTGGTGTGGGTCTGCTAGTAATACATTTTCTTAGTATTTACTTGAAACTTTCTTAACTTCATTTTTGCTTTATCCCAACTTTTTATTAAGGAAAATTTTAAACATACAGAAAAGTTAAAAGGAAGGAGAAATAAAGACCTTCCCAGACAAACAAAAGCTGAGGAAATCCATCACTATTAGACATGGCTTCCTTAAGACTATTGCTAAAGAGAGTACTTTAAGTTAAAAAGAGAAAAAAGAAGAAGAAAAGGACACTAGACAGCAACACTAAAGCATATGAAAATTTTATACTTCTGATAAATGTAAATATATAGACATACAGAATCCTACAATAACTGTAATGGTGGTGTATTAACTACTTTTAATTCTGGTGTGGAATTTTACAAATAAAAAATAACCATAACTATAAAACTATGTTAAAGAATACAAAGTATACAAAGATATAATTTGTGACATTGGTAATATAAAATGGAAAGGGAAAAATGTGAAGGAATATAGTTTTATATGTGACAGATGTTATCAGTTTAAATAGATTATAATAACTATAAGATGTTTCATGTAATTTCCATAGTAACCACAAAGAAAATACCTATAGAAGATGCATAAAAGTAAGAAAGCAATCAAAACATGCCCCCGCCCCCAAAAAATTAACAAAAGACACCAAGGACAGCTGCAAGACAGGAATGACAAATTAACCACAGGACATAAAACAATTAACAAAATGACAATAGCAAATTCTGCATTATCAGTAATTACTTTAAATGTAAATAGGGTAAAGTCTTCAATCAAAGACATAGAGTGGCTGAATGGATTTAAAAAAATAAAATACAACTATTTGCTGTCCACAAGAGACATACTTTAGATATAAGGACCTCTATAAACTGGATGTGAAAAGATGGAAAAAGGTATTTCATGAAAATGGTGACCAGAAGAGATCAGGAGTTGCCATACATATATCAAATAAATAGATTTAAGTCAAAAATTGTCACATGAGACAATGAAGATTATATGATGTTCAAAAAAAAAAGTCAACAAGGAAGGCATAGTAATAAATACGCACCTAATAGCAGAATACCCAAATATATACAGCAAACACTGAGATAATTGATGTGAGAAATAGACAGTAACACCATAATGGTAGAGATTTTGATACCCCTCTTTCAATAATGCATAGAACAACCAGTTCAAGGATCAGTAAAGAAACAGAGGACTTGGACAATACTACAGACTAATTGGACCTGATAGACATAAAAATAGCACTCTACCCAGTAACAGCAGAGTACACATTCTTTTCAAGCACACAAGAAACATTCTTGTTAGATACTTGTTAGATCACAAAACAAGTCTTAATAAATTTAAGAAGATTGAACTCATACAAGTATCTTTTCCAATTACAGTGAAATGAAACTAGAAATCAATACCAGAAGGAAAACTAGAAAATTTACAAATCTGTCAAAAATTACACTCTTGAACAATCAGTGGATCAAAGAAAAAAATCAAAAGAAATTAGATAATATCTTAAGACAAATAAAGAACAAAAACCATACCAAATCTTATAGGATGCAGCAAAAGCAGTACCAAAAGGGAAATTTATAAAATGAACAAATACATTAAAAACAAAAGAAAAGGTCTCAAATCAACAACCTAATTTTATACTTCAAAGAACTAGAAAAAGAACACACTAAACCAAAAGGTAACAGAGGAAAGGAAATAATAAATAAAGCAGAAATAAATGAAAGAATAGGAAAAAAACACATGAAACTAAGAGTTTTTCTTAAAGAGCAGCAAAATCGAAAAAACTTTAGGTAGGCTAAGAAAAGTAGAAGACCTAACAAAAATAAAAAAAATAACAGAGAAAACAATCCAACTAGTGTAGCAGAAATAGAATCATGAGAGAATACTATAAATAATTTTATGCCAGCAAATTGTCTAACCTACAAGAAATAGATAATAAAACTCTAGAAAAATACAACCTATCAAGTCTAAATCATGAAGAGATTTTAAATCTGTGCAGAACTGTTTGGTACAGAGATTAAATCAGTAATCAAAACTTACCCACAAAGAAAAGCCCTGAACCAGATGGCTTCACTAAAAATTCTACCAAACATTTAAAGAATTAACATAATTCCCAAACTCTTCCAAAAAAAGTGAAGAGGAGGGAACACTTTCAAACTCATTTTATGAAGCTGGCATAAAATCAAGCAAAGATACTACAAGAAAAGAAAACTATAGTCCAGTATCTCTGATAAATAGTGGTACAAAAATCCTCAACAAAATATAAGCAAACTGAACTCTACAATATATTAAAAGAATTATACATTATGACCAAGTGAAATTTATTCATGTAATTCAAAGATGTTTAACATATGAAAATCAAACAATATATAACATTAAAGGACAGTAACTACTTGACTCAACTGATACAGAAAAAGCATTTGACAAAATTCAACACTTCTTCATGATGAAAAGACTCAACAAACTAAAATTAGAAGGAAATTACTTCCATATAATAAAAACCATAAATGAAAGCCCATAAGCTATCATTATTCTCAATGGTGAAAAACTGAGTACTCCCCGCCTAGGATTAGGAAAAGAGCATGGCTGTCTCTCCATTTCCAGTCAACATAGTAGAAGTTCTAGACAGAGCAATTAGATAAAGGAAGCAAAAGACATCCAGATCACCAAGGAAGAAGTAAAATTTTCTCTGTTGGTTGATGACATGATCTTATATGTAGAAAACCTTAAGGATTTCACTCAAAAAAAAATGTTAGAACTAATAAATGAATTCAGCAAAGTTTCAAGATACAAAACCAGTTGTAACACACAAAAACCAGTTGCATGTCTAAGAAAACAGTCCTATTTACAATTGCCTCAAAAATAATAAAATACTCAGGAATAAAATTAACCAAAGAAGCGAATGGCTTACACACTAAAAACTACCCAAAAATGCTAAAAAAAAAAAAATTAAGACACAAATGGTAGGTAAAAGACCCAAACAAATTAAAGACACAAACAAAAACCCATGTTCCTAGGTTGGAAGACTTAATATTGTCAAATTATCCACACTACCCAGAGCAATTGACAAATTTAATGCAATCCCTATTAAAATCCCAATTGCTTTTTTAATTATTATTTTGTAGAAATAGAAAAGACCAGCCTAAAATTCATACGTAGTCTCAGAGGACCACAACTAGCTCAGATAATCTTGAAAAAAAATTATTTATAGTTACTAATTTAAAAAAATATTGCAAGCCTACAGCAATTAAAACAGTATGGTACCTACATAAAGACACTCATGCAGACCAATAGAACAGAATGGAGAGCCCAGAAATAGACCTTCATGTATATGGTCAAATGTCTTCAACAGGAGTACCAAGGCTGCACAATAAGGAAAGCATACTATTTTCAACAGAAGGTGTTGAGAAAACTGTATATCCACATACAAAAGAATAAATTTGGGCCCTTCCCTTTACCATTTACAAAAATTAATCCAAAATGGGCTAATGGCCTAAACATAAATCCTGAAACTGTGAGACTCCTAAAAGAAAACAGGGAAAAATCTTCATGACATTGGATTTGGCAGTGATTTCTTGGATATGACACCAAAAGCACAGACAACAAAGTCAAGAATAGACAAATGGACTACATCCAACTTAAAAACTTATACATAGCAAAGAAGTAAACAAAAGAGTGAAAAAGCAACTTACAGAATTGGAGAAAATATTTGCAAACTGTATTAGTATCTAGAATATATAAAGAACCTCTACAACCCATTAACAAAAATAATCCAATTAAAAATAGGCAAAGGACTTGAACATAAAGGATTTAAACATACTTCTCTCCAAAGAAGGTATACAAATGCCCAACAGCTGTATAAAAATATTTTCAGCATCACTAATCATTAGGGGTATGCAAATGAAAACCACAATGAGATATCTCTTCATTCATTAGAGTCATAACTATCAAAAAAAAAAAGCAGCAGCAGAAGAAGAAGAAATATCAAATGATGGTGAGGATGTGGAGAAATTGGAACACTTGTGCACCTTTGGTAGGAATCTAAAATGATCCAGCCATTATATAATTAAAACAGTACAGAGGTTCCTCAAAAAATTAAAAGGAGAACTACCACATGACCCAGCAACCCTACTTCTGGGTATTTATCCAAAAGATTGAAATTAAGGTCTTAAAGATAAATTTGTACTTTCACACTCATTGTAGCATTACTCTTAATAGTTGAGATGTGGCAACAACCTAAATGTTCATCAACAGATGAATGGATAACAAAAAGTGATATATACATATATTAGCATATTATTCAGCCTTAAAAATTAAGGAAGTTTTGTCATATGCAACAACATAGGTGAACCTTTAGGTTATTATACTGTGTGAAATAAGCCAATCACAAAAAGACAATTCCTTCGTGATTCGACTTATTAGAGGTATCTAAAGTATTCAAATTCTTAGAAACAGTAAGTATAATATTGGTTTCCAGGGGCTGCGGGGGGGAGAGGGAAATGAGTATTTGTTCAGTGAGTATATAGTCAGTGTATATCAGTGTTGCAAGATGAAAAAGTTCCAGAAATCTGTTGCACAACAATATGCATATAGTTAACAGGGCTGTACTGTACATTTAAAAATGGTAAGATAGCAAATTTTATGTTGTATTCTTTTCATTTTTTTCTAACATATAATGTATTATTTGTTTCAAGTGTACAGGTCTGTGATTCATAATTCACAATTCACAGCACTCACCATAGCACATACCCTCCCCAATGTCCATCATGTTGCATGTTTTTAAACACAGTTTAAAAAAAAGAGATTGGGGGGCGCCTGGATGGCTCAGTTGGTTAAGCATAACGGGATCCTGGGATCTAGTCCCACATTAGGCTCCCTGCTCATCAGAGAGCCTGCTTCTCCCTCTCCCTCTTCCCCTCCTCCTTGCTCATGCACTCTCTCTCTCTCTTTCTCAAATAAATAAATAAATATCGTTTAAAAAGAGAGATTGGAAAATCTTCATATATGGAAATTAACAATAAATTTCTAAGTAATCCATGACACCAAGGAAAAATCCTGAGGGAACTTAATAATTTCTTTAACAAATTGCTAATGAAAAATTTGACATATCAAAATTGTGAAATAACATTAAAGCAATAATTTTTAATGAAATTTATAGCTTCAAATATATATATATTTTAGATAAGAAGGATGGCTGAAAATCAATAAGCTAAGCAATCATCGTAAGAAGTTAGATAAAAAATAGTAATTTAACCCAAAGAAACAAAAATAATAAAGTTTTTAAAAGAAATTTAAAAAATATAAACATATAATAAAGAGGTCACCAAAGCCAACAGTTCATTCTTGGAAATAACTAAATTTGATTAATACTTGACAACCCTGAGATAAAAACAAAGGCACCAATATAGCTGACCCTTGAATAACACAGGTTTGAACAGCATGGGTCCACTTGAACATGGATTTTTTCCCCATAAATGTAGCACAGTACTGTAAATGTATTTTCTCTTCCTTATGATTTTCTTAATAACATTTCCTTTGCTGTATTTTACTTTATTGTAAGAATACAGTATATAATACATACACAAAATATGTGTTAATTGACTGTTTATTGGTAGTTAAATTTTGGGAGTGTCAAAAGTTATATGTGGATTTTCAACTGCACCAAAAAAAAAAAAAAAGAAAGAAAGAAAAAGGAAAACTACTTCTAGCCCCTCCATCATGTTGTTCAAGGGGCAACTGTAAACAGTACCAGAAATCTTAAAAGGAAGACATCATAATGGTTCATTCAGATCTTAAAAGGAAAAAAGAGGATATTGCCAATCAGTTTATGCTAATAACTTGAACACCTAGATGAATTGGAAATATTCCTTTTTTTTTAAAGATTTTATTTATTTATTTGACACAGAGAGAGAGATTACAAGTAGGCAGAGAGGCAGGCAGAGAGACAGGGAGAGGAGGAAGCAGGCTCCCTGCTGAGCAGAGAGCCTGATGTGGGCCTCGATCCCAGGATGATGAGATCATGACCTGAGCCGAAAGCAGAGGCTTTAACCCACCGAGCCACCCAGGTGTCCAGAAATATTCCTTAAACAAAACTTTGACACCAGAAAAATATACCAAATCTGAATAGCCCTTTATATTAGATAAATTAAACACATTACTAAAAACCACACATTTCCAGGTCTAAATGGCTTCATTTGTGAGTTTTTCCAAGCATGTAAGGGAAAAATTTCCAATTTTATATAAACTTTTCAAAAAAACAATATTGGAGTCTCATTTTATGAGGCTATTATAATAGATTACTGTTAAGTATAACTGTCATTTCTGTAGAAAATGTTTCAGAATGGATGACACATGTCTTTTTAGTATTATTCTGGACTGTTGTTGAACAATATTTAATTCTCTAGGCAAGGGACTTTTATTTCACTTAAAATTTACTGATTAAGGCATAGACTCTGTGAACTTACTAACTGATATATAGATGATGATGATGATGATGATGATGATGATGATGATGATGATGGTTATTTGCCCCAGGAGTACAGGTCTGTGAATCATCAGGCTTACAACTTTCACAGCATTCTCCAAAGCACAAACCCTCCCCAATGTCCATAACCCATCCACCCTATCCCTACCCTCCCACCCCCAGTAACCCTCAATTTGTTTTGTGAGATTAGGAGTCTCTTATGGTTTGATTTCTTCCCCATCCCATCTTCTTTTATTATTTTTCCCTCCCTACCCCCCACAACCCCCCACTCTGTCCCTCAAGCTCCTCATATCAGAGAGATCATATGATAATTGTCTTTCTCTGATTGACTTATTTCGTTAAGCATAATATCCTCCAGTTCCATCCACGTCATTGCAAACAGCAAGATTTCGTTTCTTTTGACAGCTGCATAGTATTCCATTGTATGTATATATATATANATTCCATTGTATATATATACCACATCTTCTTTATCCATTCATCTGTTGATGGACATCTAGGTTCTTTCCATAGTTTGGCTATTGTGGACATTGCTGCTATAAAAATTCGGGTGCATGTGCCCCTGAGGATCACTACCTTGGTATCTTTAGGGTAAATACCCAGTAGTGTGATCGCTGGATCATAGGGTAGCTCTATTTTCAACTTTTTGAGGAACTTCCACCCTCTTTTCCAGAGTGGTTGCAGCAACTTGCATTCCCACTAACAGTGTAGGAGGGTTCCACTTTCTCTGCATCCTCGCCAACATCTGTATTTCCTGACTTGTTGATTTTAGCCATTCTGACTGCTGTGAGGTGGTATCTCACTGTGGTTTTTATTTGTATTTCCCTGATGCCAAGTGATGTTGAGCACTTTCTCATGTGTCTGTTGGCCATTTGGATGTCTTCTTTGGAGAAATATCTGTTCATGTCTTCTGCCCACTTCTTGACCGGGTTATTTATTTTATGGGTATTGAGTTTGAGAAACTCTTTATAGATTTTTGATACAAGCCCTTTATCTGATATGACATTTGCAAATATCTTCTCTCATTCTGTCAGTTGTCTTTGGTTTTGTTGACTGTTTCCTTTGCTGTGCAAAAGCTTTTAATCTTGATGAAGTCCCAACAGTTCATTTTTGCCCTTGCTTCCCTTGCCTTTGGTGATGTTCCTAGGAAGAAGTTGTTGCGGTTAAGGTCGAAGAGGTTGCTGCCAGTGTTCTCCTCAAGGATTTTGATGGATTCCTTTCTCACATTGAGGTCTTTCATCCATTTTGAGTCTATTTTTGTGTGTGGTGTAANTTCTGCATGTGGCTGACCAGTTTTCCCAACACCATTTGTGGAAGAGACTGTCTTTTTCCCACTGGACATTCTTTCCTGCTTTGTCGAAGATTAGTTGACCATAGAGTTGAGGGTCCATTTTTGGGTTCTCTATTCTGTTCCACTGGTCTATGTGTCTGTTTTTGTGCCAGTACCATACTGTCTTGATGATGACGGCTTTGTAATAGAGCTTGAAATCTGGAATTGTGATGCCGCCAACTTTGCTTTTTTTTTTCAACATTCCTTTGGCTATTCGGGGTCTTTTCTGGTTCCATATAAATTTTAGGATTATTTGTTCCATTTCTTTGAAATAAATTGCTGGTATTTTGATGGGGATTGCATTAAATGTGTAGATTGCTCTAGGTAGCATAGACATTTTCACAATATTTATTCTACCCATCCATGAGCATGGAATGTTTTTCCACTTCTTTGTGTCTTCCTCAATTTCTTTCATGAGTACTTTATAGTTTTCTGAATGCAGATTCTTTGCCTCCTTTGTTAGGTTTATTCCTAGGTATCTTATGGTTTTGGGTGCAATTGTAAATGGGATTGACTCTTTAATTTCTCTTTCTTCTGTTTTGTTGTTGGTATATAGAAATGCAACTGATTTCTGTGCATTGATTTTATATCCTGACACTTGACTGAATTCCTGTATGAGTGCTAGCAGTTTTGGAGTGGAGTCCTTTGGGTTTTCCACATAAAGTATCATATCTTCTGCAGAGAGTGAGAGTTTGACTTCTTCCTTGCCAATTTGGAGGCCTTTTATTTCTTTTTGTTATCTGATTGCTGAGGCTAGGACTTCTAGTACTATGTTGAATAGCAGTGGTGATAGTGGACAGCCTTGCCGTGTTCCTGACTTTAGGGGAAAAGCTCTCAGTTTTTCTCCATTGAGAATGATATTCGCTGTGGGTTTTTCGTAGATGGCTTTGATGATATTGAGGTATGTACCCTCTATGCCTACACTATGAAGAGTTTTGATTAAGAAAGGGTGCTGTACTTTGTCAAATGCTTTTTCAGCATCTATTGAGAGGATCATATGGTTCTTGTTCTTTCTTTTATTAATGTCTTGTATCACATTGATTGATTTGCGAATGTTAAACCAACCTTGCATCCCAGGAATAAATCCCACTTGGTCGTGGTGAATAATCCTTTTAATGTGCTGTTGGATCCTATTGGCTAGTATTTTGTTGAGGACTTTTGCATCCGTGTTCGTCAAGGGTATTGGCNTTTGCCTGGTTTTAGGATCAAGGTAATGCTGGCCTCATAAAATGAGTTTGGAAGTTTTCCTTCCATTTCTATTTTTTGGAAGTTTCAGGAGAACAGGTATATTAATTCTTCTTTAAATGTTTGGTAGAATTCCCCTGGGAAGCCGTCTGGCCCTGGGCTCTTGTTCGTTGGGAGATTTTTGATGACTGCTTCAATCTCCTTACTGGTTATGGGTCTATTCAGGTCTTCAATTTCTTCCTGGTTCAGTTTTAGTAGTTTATATTTCTCTAAGTATGCATCCATTTCTTCCAGATTGTCAAATTTGCTGGTGTAGAATTGCTCATAATATGTTCTTATAGTTGTTTGTATGTCTTTGGTGTTGGTTGTGATCTCTCTTCTTTCACTCATGACTTTATTAATTTGAGTCCTTTCTCTTTTCTTTTGGATAAGTCTGGCCAGGGGTTTATCAATCTTATTAATTCTTCCAAAGAACCAGCTCCTAGTTTCATTGATTTGCAACACTGTTCTTTTGGTTTCTATTTCATTGATTTCTGCTCTGATCTTTATTATTTCTCTTCTCCTGTTGGGTGTAGGCTTTCTTTGCTGTTCTTTCTCTAGCTTTTGTAGGTGTAGGGTTAGGTTGTGTACTTGAGACCTTTCTTGTTTCTTGAGAAAGGCTTATATTGATATAAACTTTACTCTTAGGACTGCTTTTGCTGTATCCCAAAGATTTTGAACAGTTGTGTTTTCATTTTCATTTGTTTCCATGAATTTTTTTAATTCTTCTTTAATTTCCTGGTTGACCCATTCATTCTTGAGTAGGGTGTTCTTCAGCCTCCATGTATTTGAGGTCTTTCCAACTTTCCTCTTGTGGTTGAGTTCTAGTTTCAGAGCATTATGGTCTGAAAATATGCAGGGAATGATCCCAATCTTTTGGTACCTGTTGAGACCNCCTGGTTGACCCATTCATTCTTTAGTAGGATGCTCTTTAGCCTCCATGCATTTGAGTTCTTTCCAACTTTCCTCTTGTGGTTGAGTTCTAGTTTCAGGCATCTATGGTCTGAAAATATGCAGGGAATGATCCCAATCTTTTGGTACCTGTTGAGACCTGATTTGTGACCCAGAATATGGTCTATTCTGGAGAATGTTCCATGTGCACTGGAGAAGAATGTGTATTCTGTTGTTTTGGGATGGAATGTTCTGAATATATCTGTGATGTCCAACTGGTCCAGGGTGTCATTTAAAGCCTTTATTTCCTTGTTGATCTTTTGCTTTGATGATCTGTCCATTTCAGTAAGGGGGGTGTTCAAGTCCCCTACTAATATTGTATTCTTGTCAATGTGTTTCTTTGATTTTGTTATTAATTGGTTTATATAATTGGCTGCTCCCATGTTAGGGGCATAGATATTTATGATTGTTAGATCTTCTTGTTGGACAGATCCTTTTAGTATGATATAGTGTCCTTCTTCATCTCTTATGATATTCTTTGCCTTAAAGTCTAGTTTATCTGATATAAGGATTGCCACTCCAGCTTTCTTTTGCTGTCCATTGGCATGGTAAATTGTTTTCCATCCCCTCACTTTAAATCTGGAGGTGTCTTTGCGTGTAAGATGAGTTTCTTGTAGACAGCATATCGATGGGTCTTGTTTTTTTATCCATTCTGATACCCTGTGTCTTTTAGTTGGGGCATTTAGTCCATTTACATTCAGAGTAACTATTGAGAGATATACATTTAGAGCCATTGTATTGCCTGTAAGGTGACTGTTACTGTATATTGTGTTTCTTCCTTTCTGGTCTATGTTTCTTTAAGGTTCTCTTTGCTTAGAGGACCCCTTTCAATATTTCCTGTAGGGCTGGCTTGGTGTTTGCAAATTCCTTGAGTTTTTGTTTGTCCTGGAAGATTTTTATCTCTCCTTCTATTTTCAGTGAGAGCCTAGCTGGATATAGTATTCTTGGCTGCAGATTTTTCTCATTTAGTGCTCTGAATACATCATGCCAGCTCTTTCTGGCCTGCCAGGTCTCTGTGGATAGGTCTGCTGACAATCTAATATTTCTACCATTGTATGTTATAGACCTCTTGTCCCGAGCTGCTTTCAGGATTTTCTCTTTGTCACTAAGACTTGTAAGTTTTACTATTAGATGACGGGGTGTGGACCTATTTTTATTAATTTTGGGGGGGCTTCTCTGTGCCTCCTGGATTTTGATGCTTGTTCCCTTTGCCAGATTAGGGAAATTCTGTATTAAGATCTGCTCCAATATACCTTCTGGCCCTCTCTCAATCTCGTCCTCTTCTGGGATCCCAATTATTCTAATATTGTTTCATCTTACGGTATCACTTATCTCTCGAATTCTCCCCTAATGGTTCAGTAGTTGTTTGTCTCTCTTTTCCTCTGCTTCTTTTTTCTCTGACATTTTGTCTTCTAAATCACTAAT
>LNAC01000041.1:2818188-3036332 GCA_002007465.1 Ailurus styani | reverse complement strand
TTTAGTGCTCTGAATATATCATGCCAGTTCTTTCTGGCCTGCCAGATCTCTGTGGGTAGGTCTGCTGTCAGTCTAATATTTCTACCATTGTATGTTATAGACCTCTTATCCCAAGCTACTTTCAGGATTTTCTCTTTGTCACTAAGACTTGTAAGTTTTACTATTAGATGAAGGGGTGTGGACCTATTTTTCTTGATTTTGAGGGGAGTTCTCTGTGCCTCCTGGATTTTGATTNGTTCCCTCTGCCAAATTAGGAAAATTTTGTATTAAAATTTGCTCCAATACACCTTCTGCCCCTCTCTTTCTCTCTTCCTCTTCTGGGATTTCAATTATTCTAATATTGCTTTGTCTTATGTTATCACTTATCTCTCGAATTATCCCCTCATGGTCCAGTAGTTGTTTGTCTCTCTTTTCACCCTCTTCTTTATTATCTGACATTTTGTCTTCTAAATCACTGATTCTGTCTTCTGCCTCATTTATCCCAGCAGTAAGAGCCTCCATTTTTAATTGCACCTCATTAATAGCTTTTTTGATTTCAGCTTGGTTCGATTTTAGTTCTTTTATTTCCCCAGAAAGGGTTTTTATTTCTCTAGAGAGNTTTATCTGATAGAAGGATTGCCACTCCAGCTTTCTTTTGATATCCGTTAGCATGGTAAATTGTTTTCCACCCCCTCACTTTAAATCTGGAGGTGTCTTTGCATGTAAGATGAGTCTCTTGAAGACAGCATATCGATGGGTCTTANTGATTTTTTCCGCCTTGTCATTTTATGCAGATAAGAGTAGATGAATGAGAGAACCAAATACTAAAGGGTAGCAATGACCCCAGAGAAATATACACTAACCTACTCAGAAGAGACCTGGAACTGGGGAGAAAAGAGAGGGAAAAAACCAAAAAATAAAACAACAACAACAAAAAAATCAAACAAACAAAAACAAAACAAAACAAATAAATAGAACAAAATCCTGTATCTATATCTATATTATCTATTTCTGTTCCTATATCTATCTCTTCTCTGACTCTATCTCTATCTCTATCTATTAGACTGGTGAATTGAACATACCCTATATGTATACAAAAAATAAGGTCAAATACAATGAAGGGATAAAATATGACTATAACAATGAAAATTTAAAAAGATTAAAAAGTGTTCATAAGATATAATAGTTAAAAACATTGAAATAGGAAAAAGGAAAAATGTAAAAGAGTAAGAAAAAAATTTAAAAAATTAAAAAATAAAATTCAAAGAATTTAACTTTGAATGACTAAAGAATCATGGGGAAAAAGCCATGAATTCTCTGCATTGCTTTCCCCTAGCTCCAGAGTTCCACAATTCTCAGCAATCTTGAACTTGGCTTTGGCTGGATGCTTTTTTCTGGTCTTCTGGGGGAGGGGCCTGTTGCTGTGATTCTCAAGTGGCTTTGCCTGAGGCGGAATCGCACCGCCCTCACCAGGGGCCAGGCTAAGTAATCAGCTCGGGTTCGCTCTCGGAGCTTTTGTTCCCTGAATGCTTTCCGTAGGGCTTTGGAGGATGGGACTGAAAACGGCGGCTCCTAGTCTCCGACCCAGAGGAGCCAAAAGCTCAGGGCCTCAGTCCTCAGTGTGCCTCAGAGAAAAGCAGTCCATCCTTCCCGTGTCCCTGGTCCCCAGCTGCTCTCCGAGCTCACCCAGCCTGTGACCAAGCGTCTCTATCTCTGGCGCACGGCCCCGTTTAGAATCTCCGAACCCAGCAGATTCCGGCAGCCACTCCTGCACAGCTCCTCCTGGAGGAGGAAGGAGGGGTCTCTCCGGGTCTGCCGCCCGTGGGGTGTCTGCTCACAGAGCAGTGGCCTGACTATGCTTTGGATCATGGCCCAAGGTAACACCGAGCTGAGAGACACCATCTCAGCTCAGCTCCGTCTCTCCCTCCGGCTTCTCTCTGATACCTGGGAGCTCGGTCACGCTCAGACACCCCTGGTCTATTTGTGTCCCTGTGGGTCCTGAGACCACACTGTTCCGTGAGGGCTTCATCCCCCGCTTGGCCTCTGGGGTAACGTCCCTCAGTGAAGCCGACTTATAGAAGCTCCAATGTTGTGCTCTGCTGTTCTCTCATTTGCTGGGAGCTGGCCCCTTCCCCTGGGGTCTATCTTCCAGGCGCTTCAGAGTCACTTCTCCATACGATCTACCTTCTGGAAAGTGGTTGATTTTCTGTTCCTAGAATTGCTGCTCTTCTTCTCTTCGGTCTTGTAGGATTTGTAGGTGTTCAGAATAGTTTGATAGCTATCTGGGTGAATTTCTGGGACCTGATGATAATCAGTCTCCTACTCCTCTGCCATTTTGCCACTTCCCATTATTCTCAATATATATAGATTTTTGTCCAGTAGGGATGTGAATGATTTCCGTGATGTAGAACAAATAACCCCAAAAGTTACGATTTTATTGCCCTGTAGGCTATTAGCCATTTTGCATATCTATCTCTGTCTTATTCCAGGGTCCTTTCATTAGTGTATCTTCTCTTAGATTCCCTTGGAATAGCTTTACTCAGTGGGTAAAGTCAATCTTTACTGATATTTGATATATGTTCAACCTATATTTACCTTAGATTCATGATTCTAATTTTTAAAAAAAATATACTTGTAAATAATGCAATCTGATAATTAAGAAATTTATTGAGAGATTTTAAAAATAGTAAAGCAATCTCACTCATGAACACGGATTTTAAATCCTTCATAAAATATAATCAAATTGAACCTGTGAGATCAAAATGAATACTGCATCATGACCCAGTTGGGGTATTCTAGAGATGCAAGGCTGATTTAACAACTGAAAATCAGTCAATGAATTCACCATATTAACAGAATAACAAAGACAAAAGCATATAACCATTGCAAAAGATGCAGCAAACATCATACTTCATTGTGAACTGATGAATATTTTCATTTGAGTTTAAAGACACAATAAGGATGCCTGAAATCATTACTTCTGTTCAACTGGGGGAGAAGGCAAGAAAAACAAATAAATGTATGTTAGGGAAAGGAAGAAATAAAACTATTATTATTTGCAGATTATAACTGTATAAATAGAAAATGTAAAACAAACCTATGAACTTCTTAGAATTAATACTAAGTTTTGTAAAGTTTCTGGATACAAGGTTAATTTAAAAAAAAGTTTGATTTATGTGCATCCAGAAATAGAAAGTGAATCAGGCTGCCTTCCACCTTCACATTGACCACCCTTGAACAAATTTTCTAACCTCTCTTGTTCCAGTTTCTCCTTCTTTAAAATAGGGATAATATGGGGCACCTGGGTGGCACAGTCATTTGAGCGTCCAACTCTTGATTTCAACTCTGGTCATGATCTCAGGTGGGATCGAGCCCTCTGTCAGGTTCCAAACTCAGCGGGGAGTCTGCTTGAGATTCTCTCTCTCCTTCTCCCTCTGCCCTACCTCCTACTTGTGCACATGTGGTCTCTCTCCCTCTAAAATGAAAATTGCTTTAAAAAAAGTAAATAAATAAGGATGATAATACTGAATTTTACTGATCATAAGACACATGTTTTCCATTTTAACATCTTTGAAATTATGTGCCCTACAGTAGATGTTATCTTAGATTTGATGAATAAGGTAGTTTTGAAGAGGTAATGAATAAATATAATAAATTTAAGGTATTTGCAACAATGCCTGGCATGTAACAAATGTTCACTAAATATTAGCTATACTTTATAATTTTCTTACAATTGTGTTTTCTAATAAGTTATTGTTTGCATAAAAGTTCGGATTTTTCGGGCACCTGGGTGGCTCAGTGTGTTAAAGCCTCTGCTTTCAGCTCAGGTCATGATCTCAGCATCCTGGGATCGAGGCCCGCATCAGGCTCTCTGCTCAACAGGGAGCCTGCTTCCTCCTCTCCTTGTCTCTCTGCCTGCCTCTCTGCCTACTTGTAATCTCTCTCATTGTGTCAAATAAATAAATAAAATATTTTAAAAAAAAACTCTTTAGAAAAAAATAAATAAATGTTCAGATTTTTCTTGGAGCACTGAAAAAATAAAGTAAAAAAAAACCTTAAAGAGGAAAAAAAAGTTCTGAATTTTTTATAAATTGATTTTATAGCTCTAACTTACAAAAGTTTTTTTTTTATTTCTTTTTTGTTGATTCTCTTGGATTTCACAAGAATATACAGGTAACCCTTGAAAAATACGGGTTTGAACTGCATGAGTCTATTGTATACAGATATTTTTTTAAATACAGTGCAGTACTCAATGTATTTACTCTTCCCTATGATTTTCTTAATAACATTTTCTTTGCTCTAACTTGCTTTATTGTAATAATTCAGTATATAATAATATGTAAAATGTGTGTTAATTGACTTTATGTTATCAGTAAGGCTTCCAGTCAGCAGTAGGTTATTAGTATATAAGTTTTTAGGGAGTCAAAATAAGTCAGAGAAAGACAAATAACATATGGTTTCACTCATATGTGAAATTCAGGAAACAAAACAAAGGAACATAAGGGAGAAGAGAGGCAAACCATAAATAGAAATAGACTCTTAACTATAGAGAATAAACTGAGGGTTACCAAAGGGGAGGTGGGTAGGGGGATGGGTGAAATAAGCGATGGGGATTGAGGAGGGCACTTGAGGCACCTAGCTGGCTCAGTCAGTAGAGCATATAACCCTTGATCTCAGGGTCATGAGTTCAAGCCCCACTTTGGGTATGGAGCCTACTTAAAAAAAATTAAGGAGGGCACTTGTTATGATAAGCACTGGATGTTATATGTAAGTGATGAATCACTAAATCCTATGGCTGAAACTACTATTATACTGTATGTTAACTTATTGGAATTTAAATAAAAATTTGAAAAATGAAGAAAAGTTATATGCAGATTTTCAACTGCACAGGGGGTCAGCATCCCTAACCTCCTCATTGTTCAAGGTCAATTATATACATATCAAATCGAATTGAATATTTTTTTATCTCATTTATTCTTTTTTTTAAGATTTTATTTATTTATTTGACACAGAGAGAGATCAGATCACAAGTAGGCAGAGAGGCAGGCAGAGAGAGAGGAGGAAGCTGGCTCCCTGCTGAGCAGAGAGCCTGATACGGGGCTTGATCCAGGACCCTGAGATCATGACCTGAGCCGAAGGCAGAGGCTTTAACCCACTGAGCCACCCAGGCGCCCTTCATTTATTCTTTTTAAGTTTTATTTTTTCAATGCTTCAAGAACAATTCCAATGATAACAATAATTATGTCAATAATGAAAGCCAACACTAATGCAGAACTTAACTGTATATACCAGATACTCTTCTAAAGCATTTTAAATATGGACACCCTTGCCTTTTTCTTTTTAATGGCAATAGTTAAATTACAGCACACCAACTCAGTAGAATACATTCATTGAAAATGTTAATTATACAACATTGATAAGTGTTTATTACATACCTTTCAATGAAAGACACAATTGGGCCTGTGGTATGATTACAGCTGTGTAAAATCTATGCATGTGGAAAAAAGGACAAAAAGAAACATGGAGAATGATTTGTTAGGACTTTTTGCTTCTTAATTTCTCTTATTTGTGCTAAAATTAGGTGATAATCTTTTATAATCCCTTAATAGTTTATAATCTAAGGACTGAATCTACTTACATATTACTTACATATTAAATATAAGGGGGAACTTCCCAATTTGTTGCAAATATAGAAATTCTGTGAGAAAACAAGAATTTTTTTTCAGTGTTTTTATTGTTATATTTGGTCTTTTCAGTTTATTAAAAGTGGGTTAGGAATTGAAGCTCTTGGAAGCAGTAAAATAGTTGCAGACAGAATAGAAAAAAGGTCTCAACAAGAATTGATGACTAATGCAACACCTCACCAAAACATTTCAGTCTGAAATATTATAAAATAGCTAATATTTAATAATGCCAATGTTATCAAACAATATTAACATTTATTATTTATTAATTAGAAAATGGCTACTGTAATCATAGAAATGTTTAAATTGTTATGTTATTTAAGTGATAGTATTTTCACAATGAATGTTAACAGCATGTTGGGTACCACATTACATCAAAAATTCTATCCTTATTGAACAAATACTATATCATATTAGTGTCATATCAGTATATCAGTGTCATATTGTATCAGTCCCTGTTGATCCTTTTATATACATGGGTAAATTCTTGGATTGTCAATTCCAACCCAAACATATAAAAACTTTTTATTGAGAAATATTCGACGTAAATCACAGAGTAAGTTTAAGGTGCACAAGCCATCATATGGTTTCATTCACATATATAGTGAAATGATCACCACAATAAATTCAGCTAGCATCCATTTTCTCATAGATACAATGAAAAGAAATGAAAAAAAGAAAAAGGAAAACTTTTTCTCCTCATGATGAGAACTGTTAGGATTTACTTTCTTTCTTTCTTTCCTTCTTTTTTAATTTATTGTTTGCCCCAGGGGTACAGGTCTGTGAATCATCAGGCTTACACCTTTCACAGCACTCACCATAGCACAAACCCTCCCCAATGTCCATAACCCAGCCACCCTATCCCTACCCTCCCACCCCCAGTAACCCTCAGTTTGTTTCATGAGATTATGTTTCTTTTAAAGCTGAAATTACAGAATTTCAAGTAAGTATCCTGTATTCCACTTTTAAAACTAGAGGACTTTGAAGAATTAAAAATGGACATCTATTTTCTATTTGATGCTCATTAGATCCCTGTGGTCACTTAGATCCATTATGGCAGTGTGAAATAACAAATTTTACCCAGATTGAATATAAATTTAGTTTCTTACAGGTATGCCCAGTACTTTGTGTTCATTTATACTACTTTGTCCTATTTTACACAATGTTTATGTACTTATTTAACTGAACTCATTTATTAACTGGTACTAACATACAAGTTTCTTTTGTATTTTGCTATTTTTTATTATGTTAATGATGTTTATTATTATATTAGCCACCATATAGTACATCATTAGTTTTTGATGTAGTGTTCAGCAATTCATTAGTTGTGAATAATACCCAGTGCTCATCACATCATGTGCCTTCCTTAATATCTGTCACCCAGTTACCCCATCCCCTTTCCCCCCTCCCCTCTGAAACCCTCAGTTTGTTTCCGAGTCCGTAGTCTCTCAAGGTTCATCTCCCTCTCTGATTTCTCCCCCTTCAGTTTTCCCTCCCTTCCCCTGTGGTCCTCTGTGCTATTCCTTATGTTCCACATGTGAGCGAAACCGTATGATAATTGTCTTTCTCTGCTTGACTTATTTCACTTAGCATAATCCCCTCCATTTCCATCCATGTTGATGCAAATGGTGGGTATTCATCCTTTTGATGGCTGAGTAATATTCTGTTGAATATACAAGTTTCTATTGTTGGCCTGATACTGCATGATCAGCCTTTTCTCCTACTGAAATTTTTTAAATTTTAAAGATTTTTTTTACTGATGCACTCTTACTTTGTGTGTTCTGCTTTTAACAGCTATATATTTTCCCTTTCCCTTAAATAGTTCACAACTCTACACTGTTGTCATAAAACGCTTTTGCTGCTTTGTATGATTGTGCTATACTATTTGTGGGCCTAAAGTAGCATTTCTATTATTCTCCACTAGTCACTGACCACATAGTGTCACCAATATCAACTTGTTTGCCATTCTCATATATTGCATTTCCCTAATTTTTTTGCTTTTCCTTTAGTTTTATCTTGAGTAAATGTAAATTATACTTACCTATCCAATTTCAGCTTTTTTTTAAAGCTTCCTGATTCATCATTTCTTATTCCGCTCACTAATCTTTTTTCTTAACATTTGGCATCCTCAGGCAAGCTGTTTATGCGTAACTGCTTATGTGAGGTGAACTGTAATGAGGACAGCATCCTCACTCTAACGGAGAAAGAAGACCAAACTGAAACTCCACCTCCCCTTGGAAATCATTGACTCACCTTCTACAAAAGTGTGAGTCCATATTTTACTCAGAAGCTCTTTTTCTCCATTATTGCTTTGTAGTATAATAGCACATGAATACACACATAATTACAAACTTGCTATTATGACTTTTTACCCTAATTTTTGCATACTATTTACAATAATAATAATAACAACCATTGTTACTGAGCAGTTATTATGAGTTGGACACTTTTCTGAAGGCTTCATATATATATATTTATACACACACACATATATTTATGTGTATGCATATATATGTGTTTATATATATAAAATCTAATATAATTTAACTCTAAAGTACCGATTACTAAATATGTTACTGAATATATCACTGTCACCATTTTGTGCAGCTGGTAAGTTGTAGAGTGAGAATTCAAACATAAGTATCTGACCTCAAAGCCTGAGCAATTTTAACCACCATGAAATATGGTCTTTTAAAAAAGTACAATTAAGACAATGTGTCCATGATGCTGACACAACCATTTGAAAGTATAAAATTAATCCAAACCAGATTGTTCTTCATTGAGATAAAAAAAAATAAAACCAATCAAATTACATTATTTTCCATTTAAATAATTTTGTAGGGCTGATACAATGTGGGAATTAATTGTCATAAATACCTGTCATAAATACTTCTTTCTCTCCTTTAGTATCATTGGCTTCTTCTCTTTCCTCTTTTTCTTTAAATTTCTAGTTTATCCTTTTGCCTAGTTTAAAGATTTACTTATTTATATATTTGAGAGAGAGAGAGTGCACAGGCTGGGGGAAGAGCAGAGGCAGAAAATCTCAAGCAGACTCCACACGGAGTGGGGAGCTTGAGACTGGGCTTAATCCTACAACCCTAAGATCCTGACCTGAGCAGAAACCAAGAGTTAGAGACTTAACTGATTGAGTCACCCAGGTGCCCCATCCTTTTGCCTAATTTAAACATTAATTTCTTTGAAAGCATACACACACAAATGTTAGAAAGGAAATTGGATTGGTTACCTAAACACATAAATTATTTTTATAAGTTAGATTATTTGCAGCTTTTTAAAATTTAGGAATAATAATGAAAGCAAAAACTTTGAGTTTATGAAGAGTCTTACTAATCTGCATCCGTGAACTGATTCACTGTAGTCAAATCTTTTGTAGGTGGTCTAGCATCTGAGTAATGGGTGTTTGATGCCCTTGCCACATGCTGTCACCTCACCTCTGATCCCAACTACAGCAATACTGAACAGTTCTAGGCACACCAACAATGTCCTACCAGAAGCTTGAGCTGGGGCTTTCTCTGAAGCCAAGGGACCTTACTCAGCCCTTATGCCAGGGAAGCTTGAAAAGGTCAGGGAGTTACTGCCATCTACAGTAGCTCTCATTTAATGGGAAACAGGATAGTGTGAATAAAGGCACCAGCCTGACATCCTTCAGATGAGCAATTTTGAGGCACATTTCTACAGAGTTCCACAGAGAATCCCTAGTAGAACTGATTCTTGGTTGTCCAGATCATTAATGAACTCAATAACATTATTGGTTTTTCTTTCCCTGTCTCACTCCCCCATGCCTCCCGACTCTGCTTCCTGGGTTTCACCTCCCAAAGAAATTACCTACAGCCAAGTTCATATTTTAGACTCTCTTCTGGGACAATCTAAACTAAGACAGGAATTTAGAATTGAATGTTCAGATAATTCACATAATCCAGTGTTCTTTTGAATCCCAAATTTTAATTACAAAATTTCAGTGACATTGTTTGAAAATCTTTTTAGCCCTGTGGACATGTTACATGGTGCCATGATTTATCTGTTTCATGGAGATGATATATTTAGGTGGACCTGAAATGTACATTTCAATGCTTCAAATCTGTATTTAAAAGTAAAAATTTTTGAAGTCATTTGAGAAGCATTTTTTACTATATGTTTACCCCCTTTAACTATACATAGTTTGCTTGTTAAAACTCAATGATAAGGGAAGGGATGTGTTTCTTCAGCTTGACATTTTATTCTACAGGTTGTTATCTTTTCCAGGAATTCTGTTTTATAGGACTATATTAAGGAAGTGTTAACTTGACATCCGTCAGTATAGGTTTCATTTACTGTTTTCTTGCTGGCTTGCTTTCCTCTTTTTTTTTTTTTTTTTTTTTTTTTTTTTTTTTTTGGTCTTTCTTTTTCAGGTCAAAAACAAGTGTGTTCAGGAAAATCTCCAGCTGGTTACCAGTGGATTAGCAGTGTCACAGCCCTCCTCTCATTCAGTGAATAAAGTGTTACAAGTGCAGCTTCTCAAGGCTTTTCTTTTCCCCAAGGTGCTAATCTAGTTAAGTACTTAGTAAGTAAGGAAACTGCTTTTAAAATTCAGAAAAGGAATAAACAGGTTTATTTATTTTTCTTTATTCTGAACCTCCTCAAAACTTGAACCTGTGAATGTCTGGTATTAAATGACCTTTAGTGATGAAAATCAACTGTCTGAAAAAAAGAAAAGAAAAGAAAGGAAAATCAACTGTCTGGCGATTTGCATTTATTTGGAAATCCATAAGCATCAGGGTGGCAGGGAGAAAAAGTAAAACCTGTGGATTTGAATCATCTCTGAAATGTATTGTAAAGCTTTATGCAAATAGTCACGGCTCCTTCCTAGAGTCAGTTCTCCTAGATGCGTGTATGCCTGCACACCAGCCGTGTTGTCTGCTTCCTAGAGTGCTTTGGTTAACACCATAATTTTAAATTAAGTTTTTCAGAAAGCTGTTCCTGCTGTACATTTTGGCATCTAAGATTAGGTCAGTGGCCATAAATCTCATTTATGTACTTAATGCAAAGGAGATACTGCTGTCTTGGGAATCATGTGAGCCAGATCCCTTACTTTGCCCTCTTACAGGATATTGACATATAAAACAAAATGCTCCCATTTTGTTTTGCATCTTTCTTCATTTAAAACTTTAAATAAAGAATGTTTATGCAGGGTTCTTTTTCATTCATAAAAATGGAAATCACTCTTAGTGTCTGCATGAGTAGACTTGTATTCTTGTTCACGAATTCACATGATAGATTGGCTCATAAAATCTTTACATTTGGCTTGTGCAGCTGAGTTCATGGCTGAATACAGAATGATAAAGAAGCTTTAGCATTTTGTGGAAAGAAAAGAAATCATGCCTTCTAGATGGCCCTTAAGCTACCTTTTAACTGCCTGGAAATCAGCTAGAAATGTATAATCAAACTTGCCATTAAAGGTACAGTGTTTAGTGTAAATCTGTGGAGCATAATCTGTAAATTAACACAAAGGGATTCTTTAATATTTATTTGGTTTTCATTATATTTGCGTGAAAGTCTGCCAATCCAAACATATTTTTTTCCTTTTTTTTTTCTTTTTCTTTTTTACATTTCTATCCATCAGAAGTTAAAATAGAAATGATGGATTGTGTCACTGGCCAGTCCAGCAGCCTATTTCTTTCAACACATTACTGTGTATTTACTGTTTTAGCTATATTGTTTTCAATTTCTGGCAAAATAGTCAGTTTTTGATCCTGGGTAGAAAATGTCAGTGCTCACATTTCCTGTGGGGTTTTGGCCTTTTTGTGAAAAGGTAGGGGAGAGCTAAATGAATTATGATGCTGTCATCTGAAGAAACCACAGTGTATTTCTTTGCCAACTTTTAGCAGGAACAGAGCTGATCATCTGCTAGTGTAAACCTTTCCTTGAACCCTACCAGCAGTTCACTCAGGCTTCTGCCTGTTCTCTTTCATGCAGTGAGAATGTAGCCCACAGAAGTTCTTTTAACCTTCCCTTTCCAAGGTTAATTGATCTACTAACCCCCAAAGAAGATAAATTTTGCCAGAAGAATTTAGAAGTCTAAATTTAAGAATTTAGAATTTCATGGCTGAACTTAAAATTAAGACTGAGTTGTTTCTTAAGTTTCTAAGTTGTTTCTTATTACTTTCTTGAAAACTGACACTCCTCCCATCCTTCACAACTCTATTTCCCTCTATTTTAGCGAATAACCAATATTAGCAGATAGCATTTGTGTGTTATAATCTTAGAAGTCAATACATTCTGGATGTGAATAATCGCTAGTGTACACTGTAATCATCTGATATTATAGTTTTTCATGTTTAAGTGCTCCTCAGTAACCATGAATTTATACTTTTCTAATATCTTTTACTGACCCCTAAGGAAGTATTTTTGCTTGCACTAGTGGCATTATGTTCTAACCTATTTGGAATAAATCTCAATATTAAGGATTGTGATCTATGGGGATTCTTAAGCTTAATTTTTTCCCATCATTTTGTAGCACTAGTTTTAAATAATTTTTCGAAACTTAACTTTGATTTAGCTTCCTTGATAAAATAATGTTAAGTGTTTTTTTCCTCCTATCACCTATTTTTTTCATTACCTTTTCTTATTTTGGCCAGCTACATCCTAAAACTCCTTCTTTTCATAACATTCATTTAGCAAACACTTTTTAGAACCTATTGTGATTCCTAATGGGGTGTCTGTCCAATTGGATGGGGGCCCTAAATGTGGGGCCAAGATCAGAAGGAAGCCAGAAGCCGGTAGCCTGGGAGGTGAAAGAATTCACCTGAGGCAGAACAAAGGAGATAGAAGTTTATCGAATATGCCACAAGGGAGCGGGCAGGACCAGAAGCTGTCTGTCATGAGGCACTGGATGGGGGTTGGATTTAAAGAGGGAAGGTGAGGAGATATGTGACTCTGAATTCTCCCTTTTTTGTGAACCGTGCCTGGTTGTAAGTAGCCCATTCGTCAGTAAGGGCCATGGAGATTTCTGGGTGAGTCACCTGGTGAACCTGTCTGTATTCAGCCAGGTGGTTGCTGTGGCCTTTCCACATTCCATCATTCAAGGCCACCCAAGTGGCCCCCACACCTATCCTGTGCCACGTACTGTGCTAGATGCCGGGTATACCACAGAGAATGAAACAGACTTATTGTCTGCACTCACAGGATTTAGAGTCTAGTGAGGATAGTACCCATAATTATGCAAATATATATGAGAGGCAGAGAGACAGAGAGAGAGGAATGCACCTGACTTAGATTTTAGCGGGCATTTTGGAGTCTTGGGAGTTACCAGGTGAAGACAGGAGAAAGAAGGAGAAAAACGCTGCCTGTCAAAGGCAGTACATAGCCTTGTGAGATCTAGAAGCAAGAGAGAGTGTGATGCCACAGGGACCAGAAAATAGTGGCAGAAAAGGGAGGCAGAAAATTATGAACATGAAAATTATGAAAATCCACACGCATGTATTGAGTGTGTATTTTGTGTGGTACTACTGTGTTATCCCATTGAGATGCAAAGACAACTAGGGAACAGGTCCTGCCCTCAGAGAGTTTATAATCTACTGGCAGCATGTGTATTCAATTTGTATTAAAGGATTAAGATGAAGGGTTTGTTTGTTTTTCCGGAAAAAAATAAGCTTTGTAGACTCTTCAACCAATGCTACTTTTATTCCATGAAGATTCTTCCAGCCACCTTACCTGCCTTAGCTACATAAAAGGTAGCTGCTTGAAAACTGTCCTGAGTATGTTTCTGCCTCTACCTTTTCCCAATCAGGAAATAAGTTCATTATCATTTTTTCACAATGTTCCCCTAACTTCATCCCAGTGAGTGGAAGTTTTGATGGTTCTTGTTATGTGAAGATAAACGAACTAACCAGAGCAGGCCCTTAAGTTTAAGAGGGTTTAAGAAACAAGGTACAGACAGCTTCCTTTTGAGGAAATTTCAGACAGTTTTATAGGCTTTTGCACTTGTGATTTAGCCTGTCTGGAACATTCTTCTCCCAGATATCCCCATGGCTTACTTTGTGCCCCTGGGAGCTTGTCACCTTCCCAGGGAGGCCTGCCTTGGCCGCCCTATCAGTGAATGCCACCTACGCACTCTAACACTTTGTCTACTGTTTCCTTGTTATAAATGTCTCGTTAACACTCATGTTTATCTAACATGGGATATATTTTACTTCTTCCGCTTTGCTTATACTCTGTTCCTCAGCTAGAATGTAGGTCCTTGGTGCCACAGAGTAGGGTGGGGAGGGAGTGGTAATGATTCAAACACACCAAAGGTACTCAGTAAGTACTTATTGAGTACTACATAAGACACAGACATTTCTTCACTTATAAGATCACTGTGCTCATTTTAAAAGTAATTAAAAGTAAAATGTGACTTAGAAATTATGTATGTACTTTAGTATTTCCATATACATAATTTCCAAACACCCAGTTAGATTTGATAGGTGATTCTATCTTGTAGTTAGCAAATAGGAATAGGTTTTTTGTAGTGCCTGCTTTCAAGAATAAGGATAAAATGTTTAAGCTATTAAAAGCTGAATTAGGGGCACCTGGGAGGCTCAGTCGGTTAAGCGGCTGCCTTTGGCTCAAGTCATGATCCCAAGGTCCTAGCACTGAGCCCCGCATCAGGCTCCCTGCTCAGCGGAGAGCCTGCTTCTCCCTCTCCCTCTGCCTGCTGCTCTGCCTACTTGTGCTCTCTTTCTCTGTCAAATAAATAAATAAAATCTTTAATACATAAATAAATATCTGAATTAAATGCCTAAAACTTAAGATTTATCACACTTTTAAGCATACATATGAAACAACTCAGTGTTGGAGAAGGGTACACAATAAAAAATTAGGGTACCATAGGTTTACACATGTCCAGTCTTAAATGATGCTAACCCTGTGCAAAGTATTAGTGCCAGTGTCCACTTCCACCAGCAATGTATTGTCTTCACTCCACATCCTTGCTGACACTTCGTATTGTGGGGTTTCTCCATTTTGTCTACCCTAACAGGTCTGTTGTGATATCTCAGTGGGGGTTTAATTTGCATTTCTCTTATTACTAATGAGATTGAATACCTTTTTTTATATTTACTGGCTATCTTGGTCATCTCTTTTATAAAATGCCTGTTGAAGTGTCTTGTCTATTTTTGTATTGGGCTAGCTCTCCTTTTTATTGATTTATAAGAGTTCTTTGTATATTCTAGATATAAAACCTTTGCCAAATATGTCTGTTGCATGTATCTTCTCCCATTCCACAGCTTGCCTTTTAGCTGTCTTAATGGTATCTTTTTGAACCAAATTTGTTCATTTAGTGGAGGGCAATTTATCACTTTCTCCTTTATGGTTAAATGCTTTCAATGTCCTATTCAAGAGCACATTTTTAAGCCCACAGCTATGAAGAAATGTTATGTTATCTTCTAGAAGCTTTATCATTTACCTTTACATTTAGATCTACATTTAGATTACATTAGATCCCCTAATATTGATTTCTGCATATAGAGTGAGGTAAGGTTGAGATTTTATCTTTTCCATAAACATATACAGTTGAACCACCACCATTGACTAAAGGGACAATTCATTCTCTAGTAGTCTACAGTGTTACCTTTCTTCATAAATTATTTATATAACTGTGTCCCAAATTGTTTGCTGTGTTTTCTTGGTTGGTTTGTCTATCTTTGCCCTAGTACCACACTATCTGAATTATTTTTTTAAAAGATTTTATTTATTTATTTGACAGAGAGATACAGCGAGAGAGGGAAGCAGGGGGAGTGGGAGAGGGAGAAGCAGGCTCCCCGCAAAGCAGGGAGCCTGATGCAGGGCTCGATCCCAGGACCCTGGGATCATGACCTGAGCTGAAGGCAGACACTTAATGACTGAGCCACCCAAGCACCCCACACTATCTGAATTATAAGCAGCTTTTAAGTATGTCTTGATAGCCAGTAGAATAAATCCTCCAGTTTTGTTCTTCAAAATTATCTTGGCAATTCTTAACCCTGAGCATTCCCATGAAAATTTTAGAATCAGTGTGTCATTTTCAACCAGAAATGATGCTGGAATTTAGATCAGGAATATATTAAATATATAAAGCAGGTAGGAGAGAATAGGGATTTCTGCAATACTGAGACTTCTGATTTATGAATGTAGTATATACCTCATATTAACATTTTTTAAAATGTGTAATTAACCTGGGGGTTTCATCAACTATAAAGCATATAGCATGACATTTATAAACCAAGTATTAGAGTCAGTGGTAAACCAGGAAGGATAAGCTCTGGCTGCCTGGCCAGTAATGTAATTACAGGTGGTAGAAAAATTCCATCAGTAGCTTCCTCTCAAAGCTAGACTCTAACTCTAATAGAGAGTTTCTCAGAGGGGATTTCATGCCTGAGATATAAGCTGGGGTGGTTTCACAAGAGCAGGAGCATCTGCATCCAGATAAGTGGCCTACATGAACAGGTCTGGGTGCATGGCCAGGGCCCATGTAATCAGTATACTCAGAACCAGGAAAGAAAGGATTACCACTTGGACTGAGGACTTATACTGCAGCTAGCAATGATCAGGGATCTAGATGCTTATCCATAAACATAAACCGATAACCAAGAACCACCAAAAATTTGAAGAAAACCAATATGGCACCAAAGACAGGCATCATTTTCAACACACAGAAGTAACTTACCTGTTTGGGAAGGTGAGTTATTATGAGAAGGAGGAGAAAACTAATTATTACCATTAGCATCTGATAAATTAGAGAAGATACAGCTGACATAACAAAAAGGGCTGCTGTTGTAACAGTGAATCAGTTATAAACTTAAATCCAAACCTTGGTACTGGGATGAATAGTAGAAAGAACTGATTTAAACATCAGTTTAAGGAGCTGGAAGGTTAATCCCAGGAATTTTTACACAACCCAGTGCAAAACTGTAGAGACGTAAAAGTACAGGAACTTGTATATGGTAATCTTTATTTCTCTTCTTGAGGTTTGTGGGCTCCTCAGCTTTGCGGAACTGTGTGTATATGTTCAGTCTTTGGGAGACAGGGGATAGGAAATGTTTGAAATCATAAAGATATTGCTATAAAGCATTGGAAATAACAGAAATAACAAAGTGAGAAGGCACAGTGAGAGGAAGGAGTGGTTTTATATTTAACTAGCTTATGCATTTATTTTTATGCTATTTTCATTGGGTTTAAGGAAAAGTAGGTATTTATTTCTTTCCCATCCCCCTTCTATAGTTAGCAGTTTCTATTTTTAGGTCTTTTGGAAGATGACATAACTTTATACAGTACATTTATATCTCTACTGATTTAGCATGTTCAGACATTCTCTATTGACTCCTCCCTAAAAAGAGTGAGGAATTAGGTAAATTTTATCTAATATTTACTATGTGCCAATCACTGTATTAACTCATTTATCCTCACAATAGCTCTATAAGTTAGATACTGTTGTCATTCCCATTTTACAGATGATGAAACTGGAGTATTTAAAAGTTAATCAGGCTAACGGGCATCTGGTTGGCTCAGTCATTAAGCATCTGCCTTGGGCTCAGGTCATGATCGGAGGGTCCTGGGATCAAGCCCCTCATCGGGCTCCCTGCTTGGCGGGAAGCCTGCTTCTTCCTCTCCCACTCCCCCTGCGTGTGTTCCCTCTCTCCGTGTGTGTCTCTCTCTGTCAAATAAATAAATAAAATTTAATAAATAAATAAATAAATGTATTAATTAGGCTAAGTTCACACAAGTAGTAGGTGGGTTAAACATAAGTACACTGGCTCTTACGCTTTTTGCTTTTAACTTCTATGTTATATGGCTTTTCCATTGCTTAGTGATATACCTACCTTATGAGTCTGTTATTGAAGGATTATGTAAAAAAAAATGTAGGTACATTTCTCAAGCTACTTAGCTATGAAATTTTAAGTGAGAAATTTAAATGTAGAAATTTGTCATATGTTGTCAAATTATTTTCAGTGGAATCCTAATGACAGTGTTTTCTCAGCACTGAAGCCAAGCAAAGACTGGATGGATTCTGGTGCTGCATTTAGTTTTTAATTAGTGGCTGAAAATAATTTCTCGGTGTTGTTAAAGCAATTTAATGATGGAATAACTTTAGAGCATTAATCCTACTTATAAATAAATTCACCTTAAGCAAGCAATACATAAAAATGAAATGATACCACTTAAAGTAAACAATAGGCTTTTGTTAAAGTGTCTAAATATGGCAGTAGCTAAAGAGGTCAGCTGGCAACTTCACTGTTTTGGAAAGCTACTGACTTTAGGAACAAAGTGATGCTGACAAATTCACCTCTGCTGTTCAGATTTGAAAGTTCGATGGCAACCTGTGTTCACTCTGTAAACAAAAATATCCCAAGAAAAAAAGAAACAAAATGTTTTCCCCTTCCTTCCCCAAATGGCACCTTTTCTTGGCTGTTGTCCCACAAATATGTTCATTGAAACAAAACCAAAAAAATATTCAAAGCCAGACATAGCACCAAAATTCTCTATAAGGAAGATAATTCAAAGACATTCATAGGAAAATTACATGTCTAAAGCACATTATATCTTAATAACAGTAATCCTTAAATAGAATGCTTTTTAAATGCCATATTCAGAATTGGACCTTAACTTTTTAAAAATCCAATTTAATTACTTTATGTCTGTACTATATAACATTTGAGAAAAGAAAGTTTAAACTCTTTCTCAATCTCATCCATGAGCAGTATCTTCATTATTTTTCCTTTATTCTTTCACATATTTAAATAATGTATTTGAGTGAAAAATTTAAAAATTCAATGAAAATCCAGGTTTTTTTCCAAAGACATTGATAAATTTATTCAGAAAGCTACTTACGTTCCTAAAATCAGGTATTTGTAACCTGAGATTAACATCATATTCATAATTTAGTTCAAAATACAAGAACAAGTTTTTAATCTAATAGTTTCCTACCAGCCAAGGATATGGCCCAGAATATAATATAACAAACTGGAATATATGGAAGAAAAATGGAGAGATATAGAAGAAAAATTGAGGGGCCCCACTTTCAAATAAACAGAAATAGGTGGTGGAAAGATCATTTTATAAAATAGAAGAAAACTGTCCTTAGTTTTAAAAAAGGCATAATCATTCAGATTAAAACTCCCACTCAAAACTACTCCTGGATGCTATCAGGGTTATAGTCTCCCACTCCAAGGAAAAAGTGAAATGAAGTAATATAGAAAGGACGGTGAGAGAAAATGTTTACAATACAGATGACATGACCAAAACTTATTAGAAGATGGTGGCTGTGCAAAGTGAGAAGCAGGAAGACATAGGTCTGCCCAGGATCACCTGTGCATGAATGCAGTGAAATTGGGAGGACCACTTTAGGGAAATCCATACGACTGCTTTTTTCCCTTACCTTTTTGTTAAAGTATGAACACACAGAAATGAGCAAGAATCAAATATGCGATTGAGTGAATTTTCACAAAGCGCTCGACCTTTTTCATGTTATGCAGGTCAGGAAGTAAAACATTCCCAAGACTACAGGAATCCCCCTCTCAGCTCCATGACTTTCCCCATCATTCTTCCAATCCCCTCTCTGGACAGTAACCCATTCTAACAATTAATACCACAGGTCCTTGGGATTGCTTGTTTTTGAACTATACATAAATGAAAATATTTTGCTTATTCTTAGGTATTCTGTTGTACCTGACTTCTTTCATTTCATTTCTCTCAACATTATGGTTATGAAATTCATCCATGCTGTTATAAAGATAGCTTGGGTTCTTCTTTTCTTTTAACCTTTTTTTCTGAAGAATATTCCATTATATGGGTATACTATGCTTTATCCATTCAAAAATGGACATTTTGGCATTTTATGGCTTTATAAATAATTGTGCTATGAACATTCTTAAATAGAACTTTTGTTCAAATGCATATGCATTTTTATTGAAAAGAATTGCTGGGTTTTCTGAAGTGCTTTAAATAATTTGCATTCCTCCCAGCAGTTTTTCAGAGTTCCCTTTGCTCCATAGCCTCAGCAACACTTTGTATTGTCAGTCTTTTTAATACTTGCCATCTTAGTGAGTTTATGGTAGAATTGCCTTGTATTCTTAATTGGTAGTTCACTCGTAACTTGCTTTTTAGCCATTTGGAAATTCTCTTTTGTAAACTGTTTAGTCTCTTGTACATCCTTTTACAGGATTATCTCTTATACTTTTTGATGGATCAGTAAGAGTTGGGTTGTTTTGTTTGTTTTACTATTTTAGGTGTAATCCCTTTGTTAGATACATGTGTTGCAATATCATCTTCTACGCTGAGGCTTCCCTTTTCACTCACTTAATGATGTCTTTGATGAACAATTTATTCCTTTTGGGGGGGCTCTTAAGATTAATGTTTTTGTGTTTCATTTAACATAAAATTTTCTCTATCTCAAGATCATCATTAAAACTATGTAATTTTCCAAAAGCTGTATTGTTGGATCTTCCATATTCCAAATATGGACTATGAACATTTGTTAAATTACTGTTTAGAATGTTGAATTGATTTATATGCCTACTAAAATGTACATGACAGTTCCAACTTTTTCACACACTTGCCAAAAATTACACAAACTATTATTATTAATACCTTTTATTAATATGGTAAGTTATAGCTTTCTATTGTTATTCAAATTTTTGAGATAAAGGAGATTGCTACAGTAACAGATGGACTTCGTCTTCTGAGAAGCTATTGATAATAGTGGAACTTCCAGCCCATCTCTTATCTACCACTGTTTGTTGGGGGGAGCTGCATGTAATCAGGACAACTAGTATTCTCAGCATGGTAGTGCAAGAACATCAGTATCCCTAGACCATCAGGTGTGGAAGCAGCTCCATACCAAGTGTTATCAGGAGGCAAACAAACCAGCCAAGTGTTGCCAGCAAATGGGTCAGGAAACTTTTATCACCTGTTCATCTTCCTCAGGGAATAACTTTGGGTTGGGAACTCCAAATCCTAAAAGTATACACATTTTGTATAACCTGAGTTTAAATTCAAGATCTCTAGCTGTCAGACACAATTGAAAACACAGACATGAGCGAGGAAAGTTTCTAATTCTCTTTGTTACTTCTAGACTAGTAGAAGTTGGAGAAGAACTCTGACATGAAAGCTTCAGGTCTTTTGCCTTATAGTTGTACCCCTGTCTCCTAGATGTAAATGCTGTTGAGTGTCATATTTAATAAAGGATCATCAAACAGAAAGGAATAGCAAGAGCTCATCTGGGCCAAATCTCTACTCTTGGGCAGAATTATACTTGAGCTTGAAAAAATAGTAGGCAGTTTTTGAAGAATATGAAGCATGAAACTCAAAAATCTTTCCAGTAGTCAAATATTTCATAATTCTTGCAACAAGAAGTTTTTATAAATGGGATTTTTAAAAATTTGTGGCTAAATATTTCATCCTTGCTTAGGTATTTCCCCTTTAACCTTTTATCTCTGGTTCACTTTGAAGCATTAACTTGTATGTCAAACTATAAAACTTAGAATAGTTTTAATTCATTTCCTTAGTACTTTAAGAAAGGCTATCAGCAATGAATGTTGAATAAGAGAATTTAGTAGCCCATCAAAGAAATGGGTCTGACCAGAAAAGAATGGCTGTTTTCTGGCACAAGAAGTTGATTAATTGTTATTTTGACCTAATTTTCTAGTGTGTAGGAATGAAATATTACTGATTTAGAAAACAGCTTAAGATCCTCAAACAGAAATCTTTGTAAGTTATTATCTCATATTGTAGCTATTTTCTTTTATTCAGCATATAGTTTATATTAAACCCTATCTTTCTTATCTGCTTTATTGATGATTTTTCTGTTCAGTTATCCTCCGGGCATTCTTTGCCTATAATTCTCAGTTCTAACTGAACACCCTGAAGGAGAGATACTGTCTCTCAAGTTCCTTAATAACTGAATTCCATAAAGTCAAATATCATCCCAGGATTAAGTTCACCCCAAGAATATTATTTCCCTTTTCTGTTTTATTAGTAATGTTCAGTCTCATAGGATATGGTCCTGATTTCTTGCTTCTTTATCACATTAAATCCTTTTGGTTTTTTGTTTCCGTGAAGATTTGTCTCACTATCACTTAGAGCTTTGGAGAAGTAGGGATAACAATGTATGTAAACAATTAACAATCTAAGAGAATGCTATTTATCTTAGTTTTCTAGTATTTACAATCTACCATCTAAGGTGGATCTAACTGCAAAATGTTCAAATCTCAGATCTAGTATAGAGGGCATTACAAGCAATTTAAGAGGTCAAAATTAAGCTTGACTTGTTTTGTTTTTTGTCTTTTTATTGTGTTACATTAGTCACCAAACAATACGGCATTATTTTTTGATGTAGTGTTCCAAGATTCATTGTTTGTGTATAACACCCATCAGTCCATGCAATATGTACCCTCCTTAATACCCACCACCAGGCTCACCCATCCTCCACCCCCCTCCCCTCTAAAACCCTCAGTTTCTTTCTCAGAGTCCCAACCTCTCGTGGTCCGTCTCCCCCTCCAATTCCCCCCCACCTTCACTTTTCCTTTCCTTTCTCCTAATGTCCTCCATGTTATTCCTTATGTTCCACAAGTAAGTGAAACCATAAACTTGACTTGTTTTAATTGAAATGTGGTAATGGTTTCTTTCCTTATTCTGGCTATTGTTTGCTAAGGGATGAAGAATTAAAATCATTGAGATTACTCATTGGAAGTACGCTAACACGGGGGCGCCTGGGTGGCTCAGTCTATTAAGCATCCAAATCTCAATTTTGGTTCAGGTCATGATCTTGGGATCATGAGACTGAGCTGTGAGTGGGCTCTGTGCTTAGTTCGAGTCTGTTTGAGATTCTCTCCTTCCCTCTGCCCCTCCCCCAACTTGCATGCTCTCTCTCGCTCTCTCTCAAGTAAATAAATAAATAAATAGAATCTTTTGTAAAAAAAAAAAAAGCATGCTAAAGTAAAAACCAGTATTTTTTCATAATGTAACATTTAAGAATGTAAATTCATTTATTTAATCTTATTAATATAATGTTTATAAGGAAAAAACTTGGTGTCAATTGATTTTCCAAAATCTAAAGTTTAAAGTCACACTTTAATTTTTATAAAAGGCCAAATCATGATAGCTTTAAAACTCAATACTGCCAAAGTCCATAAATTAAAGCTTTTAGACCAAAGCCAGCTTCTTGCCATTTTGATACCATCCACAAGCTATGAATGATTTTTATAGATGACCTTTTGTGGGGCGTCTGGGTGGCTTAGTCAGTTAAGTGTCCAACGCTTGGTTTTGGCTCAGGTCATGCTCTCATAGGTCAAGAAATAGAACCCCACATCAGACTCTGCATTGGGTGTGGAACCTGCTTAAGATTCTCACTCCCTCTCCCTCTGCCCTTCACCTGCCCCTTGCTCTCTCTTTCTCTCTATCTCTCAAATAAATAAATAAATCTATTAAAAAAAGCAAATGACCTTTTGCAACGATTTTGATGTCAGAAAGAGTAACCGTGAACCCTTGTTAAGTGAAATATTATCCTAAAAGAAAATAAAAAGAGAGAGAACTCTGTTCTTCTTATTAGTACATATATACTTTTTAATGTTTCAATTATTATTGTTGTATTTTGAATTTTGTTAATAAAGCAACTTGTTGCCTACATTTTGTTAGGTTTTCTGTAATTCATTATGTTCTATATAATGTCTTAATTTTTGCCTCATGTCCTGCAAAGCTTAAAATATTTACTAGTCCTTTACAGAAAAAGTTTGCCAACTTCTACATTATTTCATCATCAAATGCTACAGTCACACTAATCCATGACCAGAAATATATACAACATATATGGAATATATTTTGTATGAAGTTGACTAAAAATATCACTAATAATTTTCTGAGCATAAGAATTTTAATTTAATTATAATTGTACTAAACTTATGAATATATCATTTCTTCTGCAGCTCCTTTTAAATTTAGGGGAATGGAATAGAAAGGATATCATTTTGGTCCATCTATCTGAAAAGCATGAAAAATTTCTCAGCTGTTAACTCAGCATATGTGACCACATTCAGGCTCTTCCTGCCTGTAAGGTAGGTAACTATTACTGTCATGTGAAGAGAAAGTTGCCTGAATACTTAATAGTAGGCACTTTTCTGGTTATCCCCTTTAAATCCTTATTCCAGGTTCATGTTCTGCTATGTAGCAATCCCTGGCTCGGAAGCTTGCTTTTTATCATGTTTTCTCCTATTGGTAGAGTGGTTATGTTGTTTTTCAAATTTATGTGTCTTTCATATTTCCTAACATGGGTTGTTTTCACACATTTCTTTTATATCCCTATCTTATGCAGATATTCTTACTATTTTTAACAACCACTGTCAGTAATCTGCACACAGAGACATGCATTCATGGTAAGACTTGAGAAGTAAAGGGATTCTGGAGTATAAGCAGAGGAAAATTAATACAGAAGAGTGGTATTGGCAGTGAGGTCAAGAAGGAATCCTTCTGGAGCTAGTACACCCTTCTTCTTACTCTTTCATCTCATCTCTCTACTCCCAATCTATGCTCATTTTCAAATGGTCTAATTTGGCCTATTTTCCTTATCCTTAAAATAAATGGTTTCAGACATAATTTTTAATAACTGAAGACCATATGTTTCATTTTTATTTTGCCTACATAAGACAAACCAAGGAAGTTTACTAATATTTAATTGTATTTTACAATTACTTTGAAATGCTTAATCTTTAAATTAAATAAAGGAAGAAAAAGAAAATGATTTTGATTGTATAATAAAAAATGCTTAAAGTAGTTTGACAGAAAAGTTGATGTTATAGGAAGTTTTCTAGAAATTGATATTCATTTAATTTTTATGCAGAACACTATATTAGGGATATACATTTTTTAAAAGAAAGAAAGTGAAAAGATTTTTCTTGACAGGTTTAGAGAATCTAACTCTTTAAGAATTAGATAATACAATTTTATAAAACAACCCAAGGCCCATCACAAGTTAATAAGCAGAAAATGATTTACCACTGAGAAAATGTCGTATACTTAGTAGGTATGAGATAAAGGAATGATCAGAATATTACAGCATTAACTAGGGAAATTGGTGCTTTCCGCAGGAATATCTCTTGCTCTGGGCCTATTTCAGGTGGCACAGTGAGCAGCATTCAGCCATGAGCAGGCTACCATTTTCCCCCAGAAGCAGTGAATAGTGACCCAGGATATGGGAAGCTCTTTTACCATTAGGCAGATGAAATAAGAAATGCTCATCAGGTGCTTTACACTTAGGGGCTCAAGTACCTGACATCTGCCAGCCATTCCACTCTGGAGTCAACACTAAGTTTACAATTTCCCACATAGACCTCAGTGGCTCTGAAACCCAGGGTTACTTCTGGTTGCTTCCCCAGCTGAACGGCTATATCCACCTTTTACTTTATCTTACTTCCAATCTGTTTTCCTGTTTGTCCTATTTTCCATCTTTTCCTTCCAAGCTCCAATGAATTTCAAGGAATTTCTTTTAATCTCAAGGAATTATTTTTAATCTTTGTCACTTCTGCAGTTTACACTCTATATATCCCTCATTGTATGACTCCATTCTAGGAAGGAATTGTCAAAAACTTAGGGGGAAGACGAAGTTCGAATCATACCGTGGAATTCTAGGGAAGCTATCCTCAGAGAGAGGGTTCAGTAGTGTTCATTGCTATAGATGAAGGCTAAGAAAAGAAAGAACATAGCCTTTAACTTATGAAGGCTTTCAGCATTGTTTTCTGTCCTTTCCCATGAATTTTCCCATGAATTTTCATGATTCTTCTCTATCTTTGGCATTAGTACTCTTTCCACTCCCCATTGAGAGAATCCCCACTACCCCCTACCTTCAGACAAGCCTAAAGAGATCATGGTGCCCCAAGGGAGACTTCCTCAAGAGTGAGTGTTTGGCATTGGCAATGTTCATCGTTATAGGGCTTAGGAATCAACGAGAGGGCTGTGAAGGATAGGAGGGAGGTAAACTAAGGAGATATTTTTGGGGGAGGGAAGATTTATCATCTTTTGTAGGAGAAAAGAAGAACCCACAGGAGAAGGATTGGAGATACAAAAGAGGAAGTTGGGGAATGGGGTGGTACTCTTCTTATACTGAAGGAAGGTTGGAAAATCAGAGTCTGAATGCATTTACTAAAACATTAACGGGGAGTTAGAATTAAGACAGATGGCTTCCATTTCAGTAAACTAGGAAGTGTTATCAGATTACATTTGTTTAATTGCTCATATAATTCAACTGAGTTGACATAGAAATTTATATACCGGTTAGAGAGCTGACTGAACATTTTGACAGCTTTTGTCTTTCCTCCCTACCAGAATTCTATTGAACTGACAGAAGAAATGTAAAACAATAATAAACCCATAGCAACTACAGAAAGCGTCAAGGGTGCTATCAGAAGTGCAAATTTCTGGGAGGTATTAAGCAAATAGGATAAGATTGATGGCATATCCCAACAAAGCTGAACCTATAGCTCCATAGAGGTGGAAAATATCTTCCCAAACAAAATGAACCTTAAATAAGCCCAAAATTAAAGGCTATAAAGAACTGTGAAGAACAGGCTATGTCTGGTTGGCCAGTTAATTACAGGGTGATAGAACAATTGTATCAGCACCCTGCCTTCAAAGTATCTGACTCTATTGGGTACAGGATAAAGCCACAAATTTGGAATTCTAAATATGATATGGGAGAGTCCCCAGGGAGATTTTAATGTGATAGGGTCTCCTCTGATTCATGGTCCCCCCAAAATAAGGAAGTGTGTCCACTCAAGCGTGTGTCCCCTCAAAAGGCATCATTTATAAAGAATGCATGTTCTATTATGGTTGGGTGCAATATTGCATATATGCCAACTAAGGTAGGTTTATTAAAATTATTCTTTAGATTTTCTATATCTTTGCTGATTTTTTTCCTTTCATTTCTTTACCAATAAAGGAGAGAGGTGGTTTTATGGATTTGTCTTCTCCTTTAAGTTTTGTCAATTTTTGTTTTAGTTATTTGAAGGTATCTGAAAGCAATTTAGAATTGTTTTATCTTTCTGATAGATTACCTTTTATCATATATCCATTTTAAAAGTAGAAGAACTGCACCGGTTTTTCTGGTTAGAGTTACAGTGGTATATATCTTTCCATCTTTTACTTCCAACCTTTCTCTATGTATAAATAATATCAATTATAAATAGCATCTGATTATATTTTTAATTTAGTTTGAAAATGTTTGCTTATAACTAGAGCAACCTCTTTTAATGTAATTACTCATGTATTCATGTTTATAATGATCTGTTTTCTGCTCTTTTCACTTACTTCTTTTTCTTCTTTTTCCTTCTTTACATTATTTAAGATTAAACAGACTTCCTTTGTTATTTTACCTCCCCTCTATTGGTTTGTTAATTACACATTCTTTTATTATGTCGAGTACATATCCTAAAGAATACACTCTCTAGTCTGGATTTATTACAACCTAATATAATTCCATACATTTAAAACTTCTTGACCAATGCTAAGAACTTAGAATATTTTATGTTCATGTGTCACCATCCTTTGTGTTATTGTTATCAATCACTGTAGTACTACATTTGTTTTATTCCCCAGAAGGCATTGTAATTACAGCTTTGTACAGTCACTACTCATTTATATTTATCCACAGTTTTACTGTTTCCGTTGAATTTCTGTGCTTCCATTTGGAATCATTTTCCATTTGCCAGCAGAACTAACCTTTATACACATTTTAATGAGGATATGCTGGTGATGATTTCACTTGGTTTTTGTCTCTCTGCTAATGTCTTTGTTTTACCTTCACTTTGGGAGAGTATTTTTGGTGGGTATAAAATCCAGGAAGACAGTTGTCTTTCAGCAACTTGAAAATGTCATTCCATTATCTGTCTTTCATTATTTTTGTGACAAGCCGACTACCATTCTTACTTCTGTACCTTTGAAAGTAAGGTGTATTTTTTCCATTTGACTATTCTCAAGGTTTGTTTGGGGTTTTTTTGTTGTATTATTGTATTATTGTTGGTGAGTTATTTTGTTGTGGTTTTTTTTGTCTATAGTTTTTAGCAGTTTTATTATGATGTGTCTTTCCTTGCCTTGATGTCTTTCACTTTGAAAATTCTTTGCCCTATTTATTCAGTTGTTTCCTGCCCTATTATTTTTCTCCTCCTCAGTCTGGGACACCAGTTAAATATACTTTTTTTTACCATGCTCATATTGTAGCTACAAACTTTTTAGTATTTTCATACCTTTTATTACCCAAATTTCAAGCCAGATACTTTCTGGTATTATTATCAGGTCACTTATCCTCTCTTCAGCTTCCAGTATTCTGTTTAACCCACCAATCTTGTTCTTAATTCCAGTTATTACATTTTATTAGCCCTAGAAATTCTATTTGATTTTCTAAATAAGTTTTGCCATTCTAGAATCTATAAATTCTTCATGTCATTTATTTTTCAATCCTATTAATCCTAGCTTATTTCCAATAAATGGCTCATCTACTGATCTGTTTTTTTCTTCCTGTCCCATTTTGTGTTTTGTGTGTGTTATTAATGCCAAATATTACGTTTGCTAAACTGTAGTGATTCTGGATAATGTCCTCTTTCTCTGTGGCTTTGGTTGGATTGCAGAGTGTTCACAGGCTACTTTATTCTAATGCTGGGATTCAACTCATAATTGCTCAATCTACCTCTTCTTTGTCTCTGCTTTGCTGTTGTGGACACCTGGGTTTCTAACTGAGATCCTGGGTTATTTTGTTTTGTTTAAAGTTTTATTTATTTATTTTATTTGAGAGAGAGAGCGTGTGCACATGCCTGTGTGAAGGGGGAGAGGCAGAGGGGAAGGGAGAGGGGCGAGCTGACTCCATACTGAGCATGGAGCAGGAGGCAGGGTTCAGTCTTATGACCAGAGATCATGACCCCGAGTTCATTACCTGAGCTGAAATTAAGAGTAGGATACTTAACCGATTGAGCCACCCAGGTACCTGGAGCTCCTGGGGTTTTTAAACAGGATCTCTCTGCCTTAAAAGTTTCTGAATTCTATTTTTTTTCTCCGTGGGACTGTGTGGCTGTGGAAAACCTTGCTTAGTCCTTCAGTGGCTTTCTGCCTAGCTTCTTACCCTCCTATTTTGTAAAATTCGGTAATTCAACAAATGATTTTTTTATTCTTCAGTTCATTTATCTTTTGGAAATGCACGCTTTATTGTTTGCCTTAAATTTTATAAAATAATGGCATGTATTATAAAACATAGACTTTTAGAATTTAGCAACTCCCCTTATCTCAGCATTTAAAAAGAAAAGCTTCTTCACATAGTCTGTTTTTCCTGGAACCCAAGTAAAGTTTGTTTGTTTGTTTGTTTGTTTTTCATCTTTTTCATTTTCTTAACCAGGCCTCAGAGTTTGTATCATTAAGATAGTTATTTGTGTTTGGAATAGTCATAAGATTACAGAATTTAGCACTGGAAGGAACCTAAGACGTCATCTTCTGTTGGCTAACCTCCCACACAGTGCAGAAATGCTTCCTGCAGCATCCTTGGCATATGCTCATCCGGTCTCAGTTTGGATATCTTCAGCAAAGGAGCTCATCATTTCCTGAAACAATCCATTCTGTTGGACAACTCTATTTTAAAAATCCTTATGTTGAGCTAAAATATGCCTCTTTGTAACTTATACTCATTTACTCATTGTTTCAAGTTTTCCTTCTGGAGTAAGTCAAAACAAGAGAACATTTTAGATAGTACTTAAAGTAGATCTAAATGCCACTCCTGTCTTTTTTATTTTTAATTAAATTTTTTTTTGCTTTCTTATCCCAAACCATTGAACATAAATTGCTAAGCTTAGACAATAAGCAGAAGTAAGGCCATCTACTTAGTAATGATTAAAAATCAATGCACAGAAGTCAGTTGAATTTCTATAGACCAACAATAAGATGGAAGAAAAAGAAATTAAGGAGTCAATCCCATTTATAATTACACCCAAAACTATAAGATACCTAGGAATAAATGTAACCAAAGAGGCAAAGAATCTGTATTCAGAAAATATACAATGCTCATGAAAGAAATTGAGGAAGACACAAAGAAGTGGAAAAACATTCCATGCTCATGGATTAGAAGAACAAATATTGTGAAAATGCCTATGCTACCTAGAGCAATCTACACATTTAATGCAATCCCTATGAAAATACCATTGACTTTTTTCAAGAAATGGAACAAATAATCCTAAAATGTATGGAACCTGAAAAGACCCCGAATAGCCTGAGGAATGTTGAAAAAGAAAACCAAAGCTGGTGGCATCACAATTCCAGACTTCAAGCTCTATTACAAAACTGTAATCATCAAGACAGTACAGTACTGGCACCAAAACAGACACATAGATCAATGGAACAGAATAGAGAACCCAGGAATGGACCGTCAACTCTATGGTCAACAAATCTTTGATAAGGCAGGAAAGAATGTCCAATGGAAAAAAAAAGTCTTTTCAACAAATGGTGTTGGGGAAATTGAACAAGCACATGCAGAAGAATGAAACTGGACCATTTCCCTACACCACACACAAAAATAGACTCAAAATGGATGAAAGACCTAAATGTGAAACAAGAATCTGTCAAAATCCTTGAGGAGAGAACACAGGCAGCAACCTCTTTGACCTCAGCCGCAACAAATTCTTCCTAGAAACATCGCCAAAGGCAAGGGAAGAAAGGGCAAAAAATGAAATATTGGGACTTCATCAAGATAAAAAGCTTTTGCACAGCAGTCAACAAAACCAAAAGACAACCAACAGAATGGGAGAAGGTATTGGCAAATGACCTATCGGATCATGGGCTAGTATCCAAAATCTATAAAGAACTTATCAAACTCAACACCCAAAGAACAAATGATCCAATCAAGAAATGGGCAGAAGACAAGAACAGACATTTCTGCAAAACCTCAATGAGATACCACCCCACACCAGTCAGAATGGCTAAAATTAACAAGTCAGAAACAACAGATGTTGGCAAGGATGTGGAGAAAGGGGAACCCTCCTACATTCTTGGTAGGAATGCAGGCTGGTGCATCCACTCTGGAAAACAGTATGGAAGTTCCTCAAAAAGTTGAAAACAGAGCTACCCTAGGACCCAGAAATTGCACTCCTGGGTGTTTACCCCAAAGATACAAATGTAGTGATCTGAAGAGACATGTGCACCCACAATGTTTATAGCAGCAATGTCCACAATAACCAAACTATGGAAAGAGCCTAGATGTCCATCAACAGATGAATGGATAAAGAAGACGTGGTATATATACACAATGGAATATTATGCAGCCATCAAAAAACGAAATCTTGCCATTTGCAACAACATGGATGGAATTAGAGGGTATTATGCTATGCAAAATAAGTCAATCAGAGAAAGACAATTATCATATGATCTCACTGATATGAGGAATTTGAGAAATAAGACAGAGGATCATAGGGGAAGGGAGGGAAAAATGAAACAAGACAAGACTAGAGAGGGAGACAAACCATAAGAGACTCTTAATCTCAGGAAACAAACAGGTTTGCTGGAGTGGAGGGGCGTGGGAGGGATGGGGTGGTTTGATGATGGACACTGTGGAGGGTATGGGCTATGGTGAGGGCTGTGAATTATGTAAGACTGATGAATCACACACCTGTACCCCTGAAACAAATAATACATTATATGTTAATTTTTTAAAAATTAAATAAAAATATTGAAAAAACTATCTTTACATTATATAAACCCTTCTGACATTTTAAAGATAAAAATCCTCTTTTAATTATCTTGAATTATCATTTTTTTATAGAAAAAGGAATAAGAAAACCACCATCTATTTTCAAAGATGATACTGTATACCCACTTGTGGGAATGTAGGAAAAACCAATCTTCAGTTGTAGAGATGTGGCTGAAATCTGGTGGTGTGCATTTTTGTTTTCTTTTTATATGGGTAGACAGCCTTTAAAACCTTTAAAACCCTATTATTGTTTGTGAATTAATAATAATGACAGTGATCTTATAGTAACTAATATTTATTGAGCATTATCGATGTATAATTCATATATCTTGTCTCTACTTTTAAACTGAATTCTCTGCTCAATATGAACTGTCTAATCCCTCATAGCGTAATTTACAATCCGAACAGGACGCTTTGAGTCAAAGAAGGTACTGTTAGTAATACACAGAGACAATGGGCATAAACTGGAACTGTGAAGGCAGAGTAGGATTTATAGTCACTCTTCTTAAATCTAAATTCCAGGTTATTCTCTGGGTCTGAAATTTATATGTAGATGTATATGTGCCTCGTTGTTCCAAATAACTCTGAAAGGCATTTTTTAAAGGTTAGTATGTTCTGTCCTCATAATTTAAGCTTCCACTTAAATCCCACTCTCTCCTTCGCATTCATGACTGCGCAATGTTGTTTTATGGGCAATATTTTCTACTTTTTTCATAACTTATCAAAAATGAAAAAAAAATCCACTGTCCTTGTTCAACCCTTCTTCAGCTAGAATGAGGGAAGCCGTAAGGGCTTGGAAGGTTAGACCACTTATCGTCAGGCAGTCCCTTATCAGCCCTAAAGGGGTTCTCAAGATGTGAGAAGAGGTGAAGTTTGAAGAGTCAGAGCTGTTGTGTTTATAATTCCCGTATTTCCAGACCTAATTAAAAGAGAGAGCATGGGGAGTGCCTACTGCTTCCAAATTATTTTGCAAAAAATAATGCCCTTTTTATAAAAGTAATGCCATGATCCCTAAATAATGCCTATCCTCATTCTAAGCCCATCCTCATTCTCAATCTTAACTGCACAGTCAAGTGGGGCTGATGCCTGAGTTTCACTCTGATTTAATTGATCTGAGATGGAGCCTGGGTTTGAGATTTTTAGAAATTCTCCAGGAAATTAAATATATATCTAGGGTTTCTAAGGCTACCCGGGGTAAGGAGTTGAATGATATTTTTCCTGGCCCAAGAACTGTGATTGCAAATTCTGGCATAAGTAAAGTACAGGTAAGAGGATCACAGATTACAGTTCTTCATACATCCAGATCTAGGAAAAACTCTGGTTAATTCTAAAGGAAACTTTCAGAATCCTGCCAGGAGATTGAGGGTGGAGGTGATTCTTAATTTTCCCCCCAAAATAATATGCTTTTAACCCCAGCCTGACAGAAATCACTTTGATTAAGAGCTTCTGTTCATAAAATAAAGTACTTGGTATGTTTCTGTGGTATTGCATACTCTAGAAACTGGATCAAAGTAATGATTAGGGAAGCTTTGGGAAAAGTCATGTCTATCTTCTTCCTTTAATTTGTAGAAGAGGAAAACGGCATAGAAATGTTTCTATGTTCTTGGAAACATACAGTGTTTCCCTTGTTCTTGCTTTTTTACTCTTTCAAAAGGCTTAAGGTAATTACTGTTTATTCTGTATCTAAGGAGGCAAGTTTCACACAACTAATTTTCATTAGGCGTAATATTAAGACGGTCATCACTGGAAAAGTGCCTCCTCTTTTTATGCCATCTTTTCTAATTTATGCATTGCTATAGTCAGACTACCTGTCTGACTCTAGAATGTGTTGAGGAAAATATTTTTCCACCTTAGAATCTGATACTTTTTTAATGACTTTATATCATCATCATGTCCTCTGCTTTATTTTTTTTAAATCTATATACAGTTTTCTTTCCTGAGTAAGTTATATCCAAAGAAGCTAGCTGTTAAATCATGATTTTGACCATTGACTAGATATTTGTGGCTCTCCCTGCCAGAATGAAGTGAATCTCATGTGAGCCAAGCAGCTCAACTCTCCCAGCAAATACTGGTCCGTAACACTGACAGAGGCTGCACTGCAATCAGACTTCAGTTCTGAGAGTTAATAGTTTCCTCACGCTCCTCCCTCTGTCAAGTATATTTAGCTGAGCTTGTGCATATGACTTTAGTTCATAAAAAGTTGACAAGTGCAGCTGGAATGCTTAACATTTGATTGTTACATAAATAAGTATTTGAGAACATATGTAAACTTGACAGTGTTAGTACCAGATGTTCCAGTAACACAATAATGTACTTCAAATGTCCGTTCTCACTTTCGGCTTGTTTATTTTGGCAGTATCTCTTTACCTGCTAAGTTTCAGATAAGCACATATTAACTCTGTCCATAGTGTTGATCCTCTTATTGTTACATTCAAGCTGCATTTATTACATTTAGTGTACAGAAATACAAATAAAGTAGACATTGATACACGAAGTCATTTTTTATGTCTTCATAAAATACAAATATTTCGACTCCTAAATGTTTGTCGTATGTATAAAAATAAAGACATCTCTGGGCTTCTGTATATATTCTCATCTCTCCAGGAATCACCTTTCCAATTATGGATTATCCAAGTATTTCCTTTCTTTCTTTGACCACTAGGCACTTAAATTAAGAGATTTCTGTCTACTGCACAAATTCTCCTGCCTTTCTCAGGCTTTCCCTGCCCTCTCATCATAGCTGACCCTATCTTGTATGGTAGAAGCTATTAGTACTTTAAAGCACAATTTTTGTTTCTTTATGGCTTTGTTTTGAAATTATTTAAAACTTAGAGAAAATGACAAGAATAAGAGTAGTCATGGAATACTCCTTTATCTTCTACCCAGATTCATCTGTTGTTGACATTTTGCCCTATTTCCTTTATCAAATGAGGATGTTCACTTGTTCTTTCTCCCTCTATTTGTATGTATGTGTGTGTATACAAAACATATTTATTACATGTGTACTTATATATGTGTGTAAGTATGTGCACCCATGTGTTGTTCTGAGCCTTTTAAAAGTTAGTTCTATGACATCCTTTAGGGTATATTTTTTTCTAAGAATAAGAATACTGTCTTGCATACAAGTAAATTTTAAATTGGTATGTTTTTCTAATCTCCTAGCTATATTCCGCCTTGCTTGGGCTTTGACTGATAGAAGACTATGTCTCAGTTAGAGGCATGGCCTATGTGAGGTGTGAGTTTCCGTCAGTGATCCTCTGGAGTAGAACCTAAAATGGGTTTCAGAGATATGAGTCCAAGACCTCCTATAGTGGTTGCCTCTGATTATAAGGGAAGGAGTAGAGCAGCATTCAGGTAAGAGTTGGTATGGTAAGGAGTAGTAAAAAAAAGGGGGGTATAAAAGGCAAGTGGGTAAATGATTACTAATTTTTAGAGTGAGCCTAGGAATTATTTGCTTCAGGTTGGCATAATAGATCCATGGCACAGTTCTAGATGGGAGAGTCAACTGAGTTCATCGCTTGAATTGCTTCCCTTGGTGGGAAATGTTTTATTTATGTGTAATATTGTAAAAAAATATTTTAGAAACACACTGTGTTATAAACTTTAAGCTCACCTCCAAAAATATAGGAAAATAAGAAAAATGTGCATGAAGTTAAGTAAGAGGAGATCTAATTAGCATTCTTACAGAATGAGCTGTAGATTTACTGGAGACTTACTAAGGGAAAAATACCAGAGCACCAGACTAGCACATCAATCATTTGAAATTGCCTGACAGTCTTGAAGAGGATATCCTGGCTGCAGAAAGCACATAGCTGTCTTAAGGCTAGAGGCCCAGGTCAGGACATAGTAAGAACAAAAGATGAGCATTTTTGAGAGGAACCAGCTGGCTTAAGGTGATCCAAAGTGCACAGATGTTAAGGGCTTACTGTTCCAACAATACCATTACCTAACACAAGAATAACAGAATAACCAGTAAAAAAAATTATGAAACTTGATTTACCATGTTGACCCTTGTGGTCTGACCAATGTGTGTTTCTTTTCCATCAGGCTAATTTTCTATTTCTATTTTAATGTTATTTGTGTGTGTGTTCTTGAAAAATGAAATGTAACAAATCTTTTTTAGAGATACGTATAGAATTCTGTTGATGTGAGATCTTTAGTAGGTTTTTTAAATGCATCTAAGCACAGTATCCAAGAATCTATAATTTTCTCCATGCCTGCATCAAAATTCCTCAAACTCTAACACAGGTGGTTCTGTGGCAAGTAGAGAGATGGTAGATCTCAAGCCAATTATATGCCTTCTGATGTGGTAATTGAATGTAAAAGGGAGTAATCTAAAACTTAGAGCGGAAGTGGTTTGAATCATGGGAGTAATCAGGAACTGGAAACAACAGTGGTTTGGAAAATGTTAATTTTGGTGAGTGTGTTACGGTCTAAAGTCATGTAAAATAGCTCTACATTCTTTAAGACTGTGGTCATCATTTTCTATTCAATAATACTGACCACTTTGCGAGTGCAAGGAGTGTCACTGATCATTATTACATGCCCTAGAAAAGAGTCACTGTGTACCCTTTAAAGATACTTAAAATGAAGCATCCACCACAGATAGTAGAATCAACAGCATACAGCCTGACTGAGAGGGACCCAAGTTTATGTATTCGACAAGTGTGATCAAGTACTCAGCAAAAGACTTGCTGCCTCTCTCTGTAGCGTTCCTGAGCACACAGGTTGGCCATGTAAAAACACCTCGTCGCATGCACTACACCAGACCAGGAAACTTCCCCATTTACTTTTACATGAAGATGTGGAAACAGTAATATTAAAAGTGTTCCTCTGTAATTAGTTGTCTCTATTTTCAATTCTAGGGCATAGTCACTGTATAAATAAGCAGAATTTCAAATTTGATTATCAACTCTGTAAGTACATCATCGTCTGCTATTGGTATTCAGAGAATGTGAGAGCGAGACCACCTAATTGAGCTGCAGCCTGCTTCCCCTTTTTCTAAACCATCACAGTAGCTTCATGGCAATGAACGTTGAAGAATGGCTTAAACTTACTCATTTTTTTTCTTTCTTCTCAAGTTAGTGTCACTTCAAAAATAAAAATAAAAATAGGCACTCTTATTGGAACTTTAGGAGTAATGCTAGGTATAAACAGGCTTAGAATATACTTAACTGTAGTAATCCTTCCCGACACACATAGAGATGAATTGATAACTGGATTTGGCACTTCAAATATTTTTTACCCAAGGCAAGGGCTTTAAGGTGTTTTCTTGGTATTAGAGAGTTTAGAGATGAGAAAGGTGCCATTTATTATTTTCTCTTTCTGTCAGCTTAGGACTTCTCTTTGCGATCATGTTTATAATACTGGGCCTATCTGTTCTTAAATGTTTTACCTGTTGAAGAATGTTCCATCAGAGGATGTGCTAAAATCTTAGATTGTATGTATCCAAGGTTTCGACTGAATAATAGTCTGATACAATCAAATAAGGTAACTTATTGGAAGACAACCTTGGACTTGGAATCAGAAGTAATGAGTTCTAGTCAGGAATCTGCAAGATAATTCTTATATGATCTTGAACAAATCACTTAGTGTCTCTTGATTCTCTATTTCCTCGTGTGAAATGTGAGAGATTTCAGCCAGGCTGTAGATTCCTCCAGTGCAAAATACAGTCTATCAGTTAAGTATCAAATGAATAAGTCAGTTAATCATGTTAACCACAGCAACTGATCCCCTAGAATACTTAAGGCGTTTATAGTAAGACTATAAACAGTCAGGAAACTACATTGTCGGGGCACCTGTGTGGCTCAGTTAAATAAGCCTCTGACTCCTGATTTTTGGTCAGGCCATGATCTCAGGGTCATGATCTCAGGGTTGTGAGATCAGGTCCCATGTTGGGGTCTGGACTCAGTGAAGAGTCTGCTTCTCTCCCTCTCTTTCTGCCCCGCCCCCTGCTCTTGTATGCTCTCTCTCTCTCTCTCTCTCTCTCTCTCTCTAAAAATAAATAAATCTTTAAAAAACAAAAAAAGAAAACTACATTGTCATATCTTGAGAACATCAACATCGGTTTTCTTAGTATTGGTACTTTTTGCTAAGTAATGGCAATTTAAAAGATCTTCCTCTCAAATATGGTAGTAGTATATGATTTTGCTACAATATTATCTTCTGGATTATAACCATAGCTTACCTATTGCCAGGGCCATAGGCTATAACAATTTTAAAATTTAAAAAGATTAACTTTCTGAATCCTACCTTCTCATGGGACTTAAGGAAGAAAATAACTGCCCTTTAAAAAAGACAACTATATCCCCATTCCTCTAAGAAGCAGAATATCCAAATGAAAAATAAGTAGTCCTTTAACCTTTTTTTAACTTGAGAGCTCACTAATTTGAATAATTTTTTCTTTACAAGACAGACTATTTTACTATATCAACAGAATATTTCTTTGTAAAGATATAACCTCACAATTTACTTATAATGAAAAATGTGTAGGACTTTAACTCAGGAGATCTGGCTTCAAGAATCTCTTCTATCACCTATTATGTAGATATGATTAGGATAATTCCTTTAACATCTCTGAGCTTCAGTTTCCTTATTTTTAACAAGGTAGTAGCAGTAATCCTTGTCTTGGAGCTGTCGTCTGAATGAATGAAATAATAAATGTGGATCATAAAGGCTAGTATGTATTGTTAACAATAACTTTCACAAAAATATTCTAAAATATTTTATATTTAATAAATTGTATTATTTCCATTTGAAAATGTACAGAGAGCATGATACATCTACAGAAAGTATTATAAAACTCAAATATTAAAGGTGAAGGCAGGAAGGGGAATGGAACCAACATTTCTTGAGTACCCCACCACAACATCAGGAATAGCCAGACAATAGCTTTGTTTTCTACCTTCTACATAGTGCACTTTCTAACTCCTGTAAGAGATAGGGCTTTGCCATGTTATCCCTGCCATAAGAGGAGGGAACTCTATACCTTTCTGGTTGCTATAAATTGTGGAACAAAGAAGAGTTACTCAAATATGGAGAAACTCTAGATTTTCCTCCACCACCTCACTCCTGTACCATTTCCCCAAATTTTATTTTCTTAATACATAAACCGCCCATAAATATTTGGCTCACAAGTCTAGTGGCTGTGGCTCCACACCAGGCAGTGAACTGACTTGTGTTTCAGAAGGCTGCTATTCCAGTTTGCATCCAGGTGGATTTTTAGCTGAAACGCCATGAGAAAAAAAAATGAAAAAAGGAAAACCTTCTTCATTATGAATATGAGATAATTACTTTTCAAAAATCATTGCAGCCCCAATCCAAGAAGGGGCCACAGGTTTAATTGTGGGTGTGCTATTTACAGATTAATTAGGACATTTAACTTCATTTTTTATACCACAGAATTAATCCCATAAAAATTAGTGATCTCGAAGGAGTCAGTTGTCAACTCTGACAGGATCTCTTTGCCATAATCTATTAAAATGCTGCTTTTATCTTGTCTTGCCTGTGTCATATTTTATGGATTTTTTCATAAACACTGCCTATACTTCATAAATGTCTCAATTTTCTAGTCTATTAACATTACTTCAAAAGCAATTGATAAAAGAGTAGGGCATGCATGAAATAATACACCAATAATGTGAAGTGCTGGAGGCAAGAACAGTGGGTAGGATCTGCACAGCTTGTGAGCTGAAACAATGAAAGGATGTTTTATCTACGACAATAAAGAAACAAATGATCATTTTTGATAGTAGAAAAAAGATTGCTAGTAATTGGGCAGATGAAAAATGGGTTACACAGAAAATACACCATATTTTGAAAATGAAACTGAAATGAGAAAATAAACATCCCCAAGTATATATTTACATTATAGGGAACCTTTTCCCTTTAGTTTCTAAAGATGTGGTATTTAGGTTGATTTAACTTAGACATGATAGTTACAGTCTATATGTAAACAGTATTTCCTTTGTATGCATATATTTAACAAACCTATTAATATATGCATTTTATGTATTGACTACAAAAGATTTTTGGAATTGGTTTTTAGTCTTAATAATTTTATAATTTTGGCTTCTGAAATGTTTAATTTTTCTTTTAATGCATAAGGGATATGCCTGTAGCACCCCCTTTGAGTGTTTAGAGCACTAATATATGACCTAGGTTGATATAACGAAATGAGAATCTTATCTGGATTTGTAACACAAATTTAATTCACAGGTATGAAAACAAATTGAATTTTCAAAACGTAATCAGTTATTATGTATTTAAATCAACCAAATGAGAAACAAAGAAAAACAAGAACATCGAGTAGATGCAGAATTCCTGGCTTTCATTTTTTTTTTTTTAAGATTTTATTTATTTGACACACACAGAGAGAGATTACAAGTAGGCAGAGAGGCAGGTAGAGAGAAAGAGGAGGGAGCAGGCTCCCTGCCGAGCAGAGAGCCCGATGTGGGGCTTGATCCCAGGACCCTGAGATCATGACCTGAGCCGAAGGCAGAGGCTTTAACCCACTGAGCCACCCAGGCGCCTCACCTGACTTTCATTTTATGCTTCATGTTTTACCACCTGATTTAGGTAAATGAAAACAGATACTGCTCTGGCTTTTCATTGTTAAGATATCAGGCTGTATAAAATGAGTGACCATAAGTCCCAATATGCCTGAGCAGTCCTGGTGTTTACCTGTAACAATCAGTAACTCCTTTCATTCTCAGAAATGTATTGGCATGGATGATAAAATATATGGTTACCTATATGGCCAAATGTATAGTGGAAGGGATGTTTTAGAAATACATTTAATTGTAAAGTTTCTTGAAACCTACATAGTACTATTTGAAATAACTAGTGTTATTTAGTTTTAAATTCAGAAAAGTTCTTGGTTCTTGATTTTTTTTAACTTGGAAACAGGATCATTTTCTTGTTGTTCAGGTCAAGAGATAATCTTGAATAACTCCACTGTGATCATTCAATTCTAATACTTGGCAGGTGGTTGATTTTTTTCAGACCTTGAGAAATGGTGATAGAATAGGTTGTTGAATTGTACTGATGGTACTCTATGAAGCAGGTAATATAGTTGAATAAAGTACAGGACCCAGCATAATGATACTATATGTGCCTATGACCTTACAGAGGCATGAAAGATTGTTACCAAGGAGATTCTTTGTCCTCAAATGTTGCTAAAAAATATTTGATAGGCTTAGTCCTCAGTACTAACCTAAGGAAACAGTCACCAGAATTATTGAGTAATATACAAACATACCATGTGTGGTAAAAGACAATAAAGCACCATAGTAGTTTATTAACCTGACCTAGCTTCCACCCATCTCCCCAACTCATTTCTCCTTCAGTCTTTCCCATCATGGGAAACATTATAAATATTCAACTAGTTTCTGAAGGCAAAAATGTAGAGATTTCCATTTTTCCATACATATGACCTCAGTCACCACCTATATATAGACAAACGACTCACAAATTTATATCATTAGTCAAAATTATTTCTCAGAACTCCAGAATTTTATATCTAGCTGCCATCTTGTCATCTCTCCATAAATGTGTCAAATCAAAGTTAGCACGCCTAAAAACAAGTCATGACTTGTCCCTAAATGTTAGCCTCTCCCAATGTCCCTAGGTCAGTAGTAACACCTAAGCACAAAACCTTGATGACATCCTCCAAATATCTCTTCCCAGACCCTCATTTTTTTATATCAAAGTGTGATATGACATTAAGTGATCTTCTTCCTAAGCATCTCTGGAATCCATTCTCTTCTCACATCTCAGCCCCCACTATCTTAGTACATCATCACTCACCCAGCCTATACTAGCAGTTTCATCCCTGGTCTTGGTATCAACCCTTGCTCTCTAGCCAGAGTGATATTTTTTTAAAGTGCATATTTGATTATGTTGACCTCTTTATTCCTTTTCCATCACCACTCTTTCCACCTCTGTTACACTTTCAGCTCCCATTCATTCATTCTAGGAGCTGAACATATGGCTCTGAACTTAGAGAGTTTTTATTTTATTGAAGAAGCAGACGTTACATATACAAGCTAATGGAATAATTTCAGAATCCACTAAATACTAGGAGAAAAACAAATTAGGACACTGTCATGGAGAGTAATTAGGACAGGTATTCACTTTTAGATTAGAGAGTCAAGGAGGTCTTTCCCCATTAGCTTGTGAAGATCTACAGAAAGAAGGAGGAAAGAGTGGGGGGGGCAGTATAGTGAATGAGGAAGAAAATAGTCAGAGATAAGGTTAGAAAGGTAGAAGATGATGATAGCAAATAAAGAAGAGGGAATGAATTGGCACATTCTGGAGGTAGAGCTAACAGAATTTGCTAATGGTTGTAAAAGAAAGGTAGGAATAAAGGATGATGCCTAGACAAAAGACACATGAAAAGATGCTCAACATCATTCATCCTCAGGGAAATAAATACCCATCAAAACTACAATGAGATAGCAACTTAAATCAGTTAGAGTGACTATAATCAAAATGACAAGAAATAACAAGTGCTGATGAGGATTGGAGAAAAGGGAACTCTTGTGCACTGTTATTGGGAATGTAAATTAGTACAGCCACTGTAGAAAACAATATCGAGGTTCCTCAAAAGAAATATCAAGTGATCCAGTGATTCCACTCTTGGGTATTTATCCAAAGAAAAGGAAAACAATAATTCAAAAAGATATATGTCCCCCTATGTTAATTCCAGCATTCTTTACAATAGCCAAGACAGAAGAGCAACCTAAATATCTATAAATAGAGGAATGGATAAAGAAAATGTGGTACTCATACACAAACACACACAAACACAAGAATATTACATAGCCATAAAAAACCATGAGATTGCCATTTGAGACAACATAGATGGACCTAGGGGGTATTATGCTAACTGAAATAAGTCAGGCTAAAAAAGACACATACCACTCATGATTCTACTCATAAGTAGACTCTTAAAAAACAAAGCAACCCACAAATGAGTAAGTAAAAAAGTTGAATGAGACTTATAAATACAGAGAACAAACTGATGGTTGTCAGAGGGGAAGGGGATAGGTAGATAGAATGAATAAGTCACAAGAATAAAAGGAACAGGATAAAGAATACAGTCAGTGATATTGTAATAGCAATGTAATGGGACAGATGGTAGCTACACCTGTGGTGAACATAGCATGATGTATAAATTTGTCAAATCACTATGTTGTACACCTGAAACTAATGTAACATTCTGTGTCAACTACACTCAAAGAGGGGGAGAAGGATGGTGTCTAGATATTTGGCTTGACAATCAAATGAATGGTAGTCCTATAAATTAAGATGGGAAAGAGTAGGGAAGAAGCAAGTTTAATGGGGATGGGAGAAAATCCAGTTTTCCTTCTGGCTGAAGCAGGTTAAATTTATGGCATCTGGTAGACATCCAAGTAACTCTATAAAGGATACATGATTATATGAGTTTGGAGTTCAAGGAAGAGGTCAGGGCTATAGATAAAAAAATTAAAGTCCATATATCAATGGAGATTAAAATCTAAGAACAGAATAAAGTCACCTATAGAGAAAAGTTAGAGAAGTGAAGAGGAGAAGGACCAAGTCCTGTAGCACTCTTAATAAGATCAGTTAATCTCCTTTGTGGATCTCTATGTGTTAGAGATAAAAAGAAAACCAAGAAAGCATGGTATCTAGAAGCAAATATAGAATGAGTGAGTGAGGGGCATCTGGGTGGCTCAGTTGGTTAAGCGTCTGCATTCAGCTCAGATCATGATCCCAGGGTCCTGGGATCGAGTCCTACATCAGGCTCCTTGCTCATCAGGGAGTCTGCTTCTCCCTCTGCCTGCTGCTCTCCCTCCTCGTGCGTGCTCTCTCTCTCTATCTCTCTGATATATAAATAATTAAAATCTTAAAAAAAAAAGAATAAGCAAGTGAGGAAAATATAATGAAGACTTAGATAGTGATATAAATCTTGCTCTGTATAGAATAAGATGACAACAGGGAACTGACCTCTGGATTTGGGCTTGTTGAGTACTTAGACAAGACTGGATTCAACAGATGGTTAGAGATACATGCCTGATAACTACGATGAAAGTGCAAGTGGGAGAAAGAGACAGTGGATATGGACCACACTTTCACAGGGTTTTGCTATATAGGGGAACAGAAATAGGGCAGTTGCAAATCAGCATCTAGAGATTATTGTTTTTGAAGTGGAAGGTACTGGGGCACCTAGGTGGCTTGGTCAGTTAAGCCTCTGCCTTTGGCTCAGGTCAGGATCTCAGGGTCCTGGGATGGAGCCCCCCCACATCAGGCTCCCTGCTCAGCGGGGAGTCTGCCTCATGCTATCACTCTGCCCACTACTTACCCCTGCTTGTGCTCTCTCTCTCTCTCTCTCTCTCTCTCTCTCTCTCTATATATATATATATATATATATATATATATATATATATCAAATAAATAAAATATTTTTAAATGGCAGTTACTACAGCATATTTTATATTAATGGGTATATCTGAATGAGAGGATAAGACTGAACCCATAGGAATGCAGAACTGTAATTCTATAATCCAAGTCTTTGTGTTGGCAAGATGGATGTGGAATGGTTTAACCTTAAATAGGAGCAGGGATGAGTCTTTTGCAATCTAAGGGCAGGTGCAGTATACAGTCCCAACTGTTTATATATTTAGTATTGGAAAAATGAAATAAGCCAGGTCATCAGTTTAGAGAAGATGAAGTATAAAGTGGTTGTCAGGAGAATGAGGAAGTTAAATTAACAAGGAGAATGAGTAGTAGGATTGGGCAGCATTAAAAGCCTGCTTGGAATTTGTGATCAGAAATTCAATGTGATATCTTCCTGAAATCAAATCAAAACTCAATGATTTTTATGATCACTAATGGACCCAAACTTGCAGCTTGAAAATACAGCTCTAAAGACTATGGGAATGGGGAAAAGATTGTTGGAATTGTGAAACTCAGACACCCGAGAGTCCACCGCCTCAGATGGATTATCTGTCTAGATGTGGAAGCAGCCAAGGTTGACAAGAATAATGGCACAGTGGAAGACAGAGAAATAGATACTAACTTAGTCTGTGAATGAGTGACGTGCCAAGTTGACAGGTGCTCAACAATATCAAGTAGGAGAAGGAATGGGTACAGTCTGGTGGTGATTTGTTTCTAAGAGGCCATGGGTTTGAAGGAACTAGAGAGGATACACCATTCCCAGGTCCTAGAATGTGGGGTGGGAAAGAAAAAAAGAGCCTGGTTTTGATGACCTCAGGGAAAGATGTAGACTTGGAATATAGCCTGATTTCACTGTAAACAAAAAAAGTAAAGAGAAAGTTGAGAGAAGGGCTTGTGCATAAAGGGAATGTTGTTGCTGTGGGATTGGTTTATTAAGTTTGGGTCTTCCACAGGGCCCACGGAAAGTCTTTGGGAGGTCAGAGAAGGTGGAAGATGGGTAAATGACTGGACGAATGTTGGACTAAGATTAACAGGAATCTGATTAGTTATGATGGTAATGTAAGGAAAGGTGGGTGGTCAGTCCATATGAGCCTTCTTACAGTTCAGTTTCCCAGTTTTGTAGAGGTGAGATGGTGTTTCAGCTGAGGAAGAGCAACCTCACTGTGAACAAGGCAATTCCAGGGACTTCCCTTCAATCTTGACGTAGCTGATGTAGCAATAGAAGGAGGGTTGGGGCTGTGAGGAGAGGCAATTTCACTGAGCCCCTTAAACTTAACCATGCTTCTTCCTGCAACAGGACGTTTGCTCATATCTCACCCTGTGCCTGGAAACTAGCTAACTGTCCTCTCTCAGACCTCAGCACAAGCCTCATATGCTCAGGAAAACCTTTCCTGACTCCCTGGCAACCCCGACCAGGTTCTTACAGCACCTTGTGCTTCACCTTTAAATCTATTATGAATGTGTCTGTGTTGCATTTTATACCTGTCTGAGACCATTTTATCAAATTTGACTCCTTTACTAGACTAAGTTTCATACAAAAGGATATACCTGCTTTTGTTCACTTTACGTGAACATGGTGCATGGCGTATAGTAGGTGCTCAGCAGTGATAAATGTAATGAAGTAACAAAATCAGAACTGGCAGGTATTAATACCCAAAGGAAAGGTTGCAAAGAGAGCTAAAGAGAACCAATAAGAGGTAACTGTTAGATTTGCAAGGAGGACATCTTGCTGCAATTAGTCAGACTCCTTTTAAAGGCCTACAGTTTGACCCTCATGGACATGAACTAGCTAATCTTGAGGAGGCAACACTGTGAACCTATTGAAAGCAAAGAACTACTTGAAGACTATATTAGTTGCAACATTAATTACCAGAGGAGTATAAGATGGAAATCTTGGGGAACAACAAAAATCCAGAGACCACGTCAAAGACAGCTCCTGCAAGAACCTAGTCCTAACTAAGGAAATACCCATAGCTGTTACAGTTCTGTCAAATGTCTGAAGAAGCAGAATGCACCCAGGAAAGAAAAGGTGTTTGGGGGTAGAGTGGGGCAAGAGAATGAGAGAAAGGATAAAAACTAGCATTGCAATATTCTGAAACAGAGACACGTTTGACCATAGTTGAGGTAAATTCAGATACTGGGGCATTTAGAGGAGCATAGCCATGCCTCAGTTATTTGGGAAAAGCAAAGTTAGTCACAGTTGGAGCAGATGACTTCACTAGCTGGGATGTGAGGTTCTCTTCCAATTGAGTGGACTTTGGAATGCCAAAGATTTTATGGGAACTATGTCCATCCCATGTGCTACCAAGTGTCACCCCAAACAAATATCATAATACAGAAAATACAGAGTCAGGTCATCTTGGATAAAAGTCTTAACAAAGTTGAAGAATCACTTCTAGGGAAGAGTTCATTCTGTTTCCATTTTAATTTTGTGCCAGTAAGGAGCCCCCTTACGTTCCTTTCATACCCACCCCCTCTGTGCATTTACGGTGCATACTTGTCATTTGTCTTGTTAAAACCTGCTTGTGAGAAGTGATTTTTTTTTTCCTTACTGGATCATCATTCAATGGCAGAGGAGGACACCTCTGAGCGAATGACTGAGTTCTTTCTGTCACAAAGGAATCCAGTGACTCACCTCTTGCAACTGCATTAACTCCTTCAGGCCAAGAGGCCACTGGCCAGTGTTTTGGAGGAAGCAGCTTACTAAATGGTGCCCTTGTGGCCAGAAAATCTTAACATATATAAAAGAGAGAAACCCAGATTCCATTTCTCCTCTTCCGAGTGTTGGAAACAATTAGGATTAATTATGTGTATTTGTGCAGAAGTGATGATATGAATTTCAATCGCATATAGGAAAAGGAGATAAGCCTATTTTTCAAGGGAAATAGTTCCGGTCTAGGTCCATTATAGCTACACAAATGTCATTATGAGGTATGAGAAGGAGATAACTAAATTATTCATATCATAATTTTATTTGTATTCTATTCTTTATTTTTCCTGTAAAATGTCCCTATTTGTTATTAAAACTAGCATGTTTTGTAAAGAGATTTATGTTAATTACACAAAAGGATGCCTTAGTCAGAACAGCAAATTCTATAGTGAATTTCAAGGTTTTCTAATGTGTGATCTCTATGGTGTAGAATATTTCTTACTAATGGTTCATGCCATCTATATATCTAGTGATCTTTGAACCCCCGTTCATTATTATGGTTATAGCTATACCTAAGTGGCAACATATTATTAAAATATGAGACACTGATTGAAGAAACTAGATATAATTATGCTTGTAAAGGGAAACAAACCTTCTAGGAGTTTTTAGAAGACAAAATAATACCTTTAAAATGTTATACTCAAAGTAAACACTTTATGACATGACAAATGCCAGGTTTTCAGACGAAGAGGTAGAGAAACTGTACACAGTATCAAAGGCCATCTTAAAAAATGTTGCTCACTTCAAACTGTACTTTTTTTTTAATAGGAAGTTTCTGGGTATTTCCTTTTGATAGATTTGGAATTTTTATTAATCAAATGAATAAGTATGAAATAATTTTTATTTCAGCAAATTCTGAATCCTACCAATAGGTAGTGTCATGGCTAACTTTGTACTATTAACTTCTAGCCCAGTAGATTAGTTTCTGTTTCATGAAGTTTAGGAGCCTGAAAATATAATGAAAATTAGTCCCTGTCACCAGATGAACCAGTTCCATTATCAAATTAGTCCTAAAAGGTCAGGGGGGGAAAGTAGATATCAGCTGACCTTATACCAAGTTGCAGAGATATTGTGCCTCAAAACAGAGACCCAGGCTTGGATGGCTATCCATGCTAGATGTCTTACAGACTGACCAAGGGTTGACCATTGGTCTATGGAACTCCACTTTAGAAGGGTATATATTTATTATTGGTTATGACCAAGTAAACAATTTATATTAGTATATTTTTAATGTAATAATAGCTTAACACTGCCAGGTGTTTAGAAAGTGTGTTTACTCTGGATATAACTATAAGGAATAAATTTTTAGCACAGTAACATTTTTTTTTCCTAAATATATTTCTTATCCAAAAAATAATTTTTTTATGAAAATGTATTTTGAGATTGCATGAACATTTTAGAAATTTGTACTGGTAATTCCTTTAACACTAGTGCATCTTTTAGGGCTCAGTTCTGAAACCTTTCCAGAGAAAGGAAAAACTGCGTATGTGAGGAAGCAAGAAAACTGTTAATTAAGTATTAGGGAAAGGAGTAGCTATGACTAAGGCAAGGAAAAAAAAAAAAAGAATGAGCAAAGAAAATTGAACAAAAGTCCAAAAAAGACAACAGTGTTATGTGAGATAGGAAATAAAGACGTGTGAACTATCTCAGAAGTGAAGGAAAAATCTGACACAGAAAAATAATGTATATATGTACGAAGTTACCACCCTGACAACATGATTCCCATTAATCTCTACCCAAACAACTTTCTGCATATCTCTCTGGTCATTGGTAAGCAGACAAGGCTGAGCTATCTTGCCATGAGCCCTAAGGTATCACAACGTCAGCTTTTGTAGCTGAAATGCTGGAAGTAAATCCCGGAAAAATGGGAGGGGGTGCAAACATAAATAAATGATAAGAAAATGTATGCCACTTATCTTCTATTAATTCAGGTTTCCCTTCATAAGCGTATCTTATCCAAATAAGCAGAAAATAAGAAAAGAACTAAAAATTAACAAATCATAGGGTTTATACACAAAAACAATTTAAGAGTTTGATACTATGGAGTTTTATCGTAACATAAAAATCTATAGGCAGAGCTGTATTAGAATATCATATTTCCCTTGTCATTGTTTACCTGGACTGCTAACCAGTAATTAACACATCTTCCTACTCATTGATGATTATCAGGTTATAGGGATGTAGGTTTTATCTAGATTACTATCAAATTGTGAAGACCAGAAAAGTGGCAGGAAAGCGATTTTCCGTAATGCACCTGCTTTCACTTCTTTGAAGATTAGGTTAATTTTCTACTAATGGGTTTTGGAGCCTAGGTAAGCAACTTCCCTTACTGCCTGTGAGTAACTTACAGAATGGACATTGTTTTTCTTTTAGACAAATTTGACTTGTGTTAGGAACTTTTAATGTTAACTACATGAGAATGGAATAAGTTTATTTCTTTTGTCTCCTAAAACCCATTCTAATTAATTAATTGGGGTTATATGCACCACCAAAAAAAATTGCATCACATAAACCAAAAGTGAAAAACACCCTAACCTTCTAGTAACAAACACTATGGCATGCACAAAGGGCAGATGCATTAAGTGGCGGAGGGAGGGACGGAAGTGGATAATTATTTGTAGCAATGCTTTTACTGTTGTTTGAATGAGACAGACTAACAGTGGCAGCAGTCATTTTGCTGAATCAAAGTCCATGTTAGTCGCATTATACACTGCCACAAAAGGTTGTTAAGGCTGGTATTAGCATATACCACTGAGGACATTGGAAGGACTCGATCTGTCACACTAAATCGCCTTCTTGCCCTCAACCATTGAAGTCTCCAGCTTCTCTGACATGTTCTTTCATTAATGGCCTGGCCTTGACAACTGATCCTAATTGCCTCTGAACCGCACTTCATGTATTATTGGTGTCTGCCTGCCCTGGTTCATGTCAACAAGCCACAGCACGCACAGGGTGCCCAATGCCTTCACTGAAGCCACACTCACATTTTCGTGTTCCTTGGAGGGGCTTGGGTCTCCCTGGGAGTAAGGGGAAAGCTAAAGCTCTTCCTGTCTCTTCTTAGTAATACTTTAATGTTGACTTGTGCTGTGTACTTATGAAGCTTCTATAAGGGCTCCCTAGAAACATTAAACCAATTATGCAATATTCTGTTAAAGCACAAATAAAAGGCTGATTGAAATTTTAGTAACTAGTAAAATGTACGTTTATTATAAAATCCTTTTTCAACTTTAGATAGTACGGGTTATGTTCCTTTTTCCTTGATTCTGGGTAATAATTTCAATTTGATATATGATAATGCCCAAAAAAAGATCTTTGATATTATGTAGTTTCCAGATAGAAGAACACATCAGACCAGAATCCCCCACAAGCAAATTATTAGAGCTTTGAACAGGCTATTTTACTCCTAACACTTACCAACAGATTTATATTTACTGCATTTTTTACAGGTAGATAAATTAATCAATTTTAATGCATTACTTGTATTTAAAAATCTTTATTTTGTTCTGACATTTCAGAAGACACTCATAAAGGAGAAAACACTTTAGGTATGTTTTAATCTACTATTCCATAAGAAGAGTGATTTATTGACAACAAAATATTTTAAAATCTAAAACATAACATTAGAAATGCTCAAGATACCTACTGCTCTTTTTTTCTTTTCAGAAGTGTCTCTGAGATTTAAAATTTACCTCATTCCTGTGACAATTTTTTACAAGCACATCTCCGAGCAATAATACAAGATTCTTTCAATCTTTTCATCCTTTTTTATTTATTGAAGGCAGTTTTCTGGTGAGCCTTTTAAGCATGCAAGTTCTACCCGTGATCATAAAAAATAAATCATAGTAGCTCTTCGGTGCTAGGTATCATTTAGCCTAATCTAGACAGTGACATTTGGGCCACTAACAGCATAATCATGGTTATTGCTACAAATTGCTCCATGTTTGAGTTTTAATGTTATAAGTAAATTATGCCACCGGATAAAATATATGTTTCTTTGGGAATTAAACATGTTTATTTCAGCAATGTGGCCGTGGACTAGCGTGTAGACTTTGGGCTTTTTTCATGTAGTAATACTGCCACCTTCTGAAGCACAGAGGGATTATCCTCCTCAAGGTTAGCTCTCCCACTCTTAATGCTTCTCAGGTGGCCATTTGCAGTGATCCAGGAGCAAAAAACTTCCAACCAAATGCATTCAAGTCTGTCTGGTCATTATCGTATAAAAGATCAACTTGATCTCCACTCTTCATTTCAAATAGCGAAAAATGAATATGGATATCCAACAGTCAGTAGAAATACAGTTTCCTCTTTTCATTTTACCACGGAATGCCTTTTTATTTTCTGGACTTGAGAACCATCTTGATCAGTGATGTGTAGTTTCCTGTCAGCCAGCTCAGCCGACATGCAGTTAATTCTGGCATGGAAGTTACAAGAGCAGTTGCCTGGCAGAAGTGGGGCAGTGGTGGCCACAGCTGGGACTGTGAGAAGGGGATGGCAAATGTTGTTTTCCTATCATTCAATCAGACAGGATGCCCTTCAGCAGAACAGCGAGCCCTCCTGATTCTTCAGAATTAGGGAGATTAGCATGAAGCACATAATGCAGGATGATGGAATTTGTCATAATTTGCATTGTCCTGGAAAAATGTGGGTTGATAGAGCGACGTATCTTGGAGCATGTCATGTCCCACGGGCAGGTCACAGAGGAAGCTTGGCAGAAATAATTTTGTGATATGTGCGTCAGTTGCAAATGCTTCATAAACGATTTGTCAAAATAAAATAAAATAAATTGGAAGAGGTTAGGAAGGTAGAGAAAGTAGGGTCATTGCATGAGCATCTCAAAGAATTGGATATGCCATCCTCCAGTATCACGTTTTCAGTGAGTAAATGAAAATATGTAGAATGAGTGATTTCATTCTCCTTTTGGTTTTAAATTCCCAAAGCCTTGCTGGTAAGTCTTTCCTTTTATCATGGTCTAAAAGTCAAACCTTGGAAAATACATGTGTGTTTCTGCAAAGTTTGTTTATGGAGGCCCATTACAGAAATGATCAAATACAGTCACATTAGGGTAGGTTTTCTGAGAGATTGCTTCTGACCTTGATAATGTTCCCAAACTGCAGATAGGAAAAGGATAATCAGCATGTAGTTGACAAAACAAACATGACAGTGTTACTTATCTGCAGCAGCATTTCTGGAAATGGGCATGTAGAATTCAGACAGGCAAGGAGAGCATGCTTATTTAGCATAGCATTGCAAGAATGAAAGGTCCAATGTCGGGAATTGTCCATGGTTTATTTATGGAGCACCTGACAGTCATGCCGCTGTCTTTGATATTTAGGAATTCTTCTCCCCCAGAACATTATAACTAGTGTTTGCAGGTTATGTTATTTATCATTTTAGTATCTGCTTCTACTTCACAAAGACATTTTGCAATGTCTCCTTTATTTGTCTTTCTTTATACATTTCAAACAAAAGATTAATGCTGGCAGTTCAATAACACTGATCTTTTATGACAGTTGAACATTTGTGGGTTGAGGGTCTAATAAGAAAAAAAAATTAAGGAATTTAAGGAAAATGAAAAAAAATCACTGGTGAGGATCAGGCTTATAATAAGAACATTTCTTCTTCCTACAGCATTAGATAGGAAGAATACTCATTTTCTCAGATGGTTATAATTGTAGAATTAGGTTTTATGAAAACTAAAATTACCTTAGGGCACAGCTCAACCTGAATAAATTTTTCAACACCAAGTATCTGGAAACATGATACACATGAAACTAATACTGCCCTACAATTATAAGAAGATGAAGAAGAACTGTGTGAAGTTTTTTAAAAAAAAGTATTATTTATTGAGTTCTATAACATGAAAATGATGCCAAATAATTGTTAGTCCAGAGCATTATAAATCATTTGTTTGTAAAATAATAGCCCTCTATATAAGCCTCATATGTTTTATAACTTGCCCTCCTGTCTCTATTCTTCAGAACTGATTGCTTTCAAACAAACTGTTTTACTAATCAGAGATAATAACTGCTTTATGGTGCCAATTGTCAAAAACTAGGTTTTTAATGCACATTATTTTCCTAATATGTCATCTCTTGACTCATAAAAAATATTGTTTAATGAACCCTGTTTGCTGGGTTGTAACACTTCAGCCAAATTTCAGCACCGTGGCTATTAAGTGGGTATCCTGTACTGTATTTGTTGCATAAAGAGTTGGGATTGCAGACTCCATTTTTATTGTCTATGCCACATTTTAACTATTTTTTCCATTATCTTATTTTCAATGGATACTACTATGGGGAAAAAAAAAATAAGGCACCTGTTGATTCTGTGAAATTTCTTTCCTTGCAGGAAATGTGCCTGCGGTGCCAGATAGTTTGTCTTGGTTAGAATCTTTTTAGCATTTGCCCCTAAATGGCAAAGCCACAGTACTCATAGATGATCTTCAGAGGAAGAACCAACTCACAGCCCTTTGCTAGTTTTCCTTGTAGAAAATGATGATGAATGATGAAAGCTTTTCCAAATAATTATACATCTTACCACCCACATCCCAAATATTTTAATACAATTACAGTTTAAACTGTATTTTTCACACAGTTTTCTAAATGAAATAGAAAGAGTAATGTAGATCAATTTTTTCGGTGTCTTTAAACTTTATCGTTCTCTAACTCTAGCTACCGACCACTAACCTAGCAATGCTAGTTTAACTCCTGATGTCTTATGAACTGTTTATTCAGTCATTTGTTCACTAAGTCAGTGTATGCTCCTACGGTTTATGGTGCCTCCTCTGTGTCCTATGAGGTATACCGTGTGAGAGTTTATTTCCCAGAGGGATACAAAGTGAAGTGAGCAGAGAAGGCCCAATCAGAATTTAATCAAGAGGTATTTATTGGGCAAAGCACCTCATCCAGAGTTAATGGCATTGCCACTCTGTGAATGAGCCTCAGAAAATGAAGAGGTAGCTCAAGGAATTAGGTTATTAACGTGCTATCATCACATCTGGACTGGATTCAGTTCTTGGTGCTTGCCTGGAAAACTCATTACATTATCAAAGTATCTGGTAATCTTCATGTTAACAGAAGGATATCTGATCTGTGGTTCTTTGTCCACCTAGTTTGTGATGCAACCCAAATCACCAGTTTATTTGAAAATAAAATTATATTTTTTGCACAGTACAGGTAATTTGAGGAAGCAAACTATAGTTGTTTTCCTTTCTGCTTTCACTAACCTGTCTTCTTTAATAAACTTAGTATCTCGAAGCTTATTAATGGTGTTTGGGATTGTTTTTATTTTGCCCCACTTTAATAGCTGTCTCTATTAACTCTATCATTTTAGAGTTATTCCTTAGGATTCTCTATGGTGGGCAAGTAGTCTTAAGAAAGAAAATCAAAGAAAATGTTTATTGAGTCAGCCAAGATTGTCATGGAGCCAATATACTTAAGAAAGAATGTACTATAGGGGTGCCTGGGTGGCTCAGTCGGTTAAGCGCGGACTCTTGGTTGTCAGCTTGGTCAGGTCAGGATTTCAGGGTCATGAGATCAAGCCCTGAGATGGGCTCTGCACTTAGCACAGGGTCTGTTTAAGACTCTCTTCCTCTGCCCCATCCCTCCTTTCTCAAAGTAAATGAATCAATCTTTTTTTTTAACTAAAAAAACAAAAAAGAATGTACCATAAAGATATTTTTTGTAGATATTTCAGGGTAGACAGGTAACTCCCTTGAGTAAATGAGAGTGTTAGCTAAACCACTGTCCACAGAACCTTATTCTAAGTATTTATTACTAAAATAAAGGAAACAGATTAATTAATTAACATTTTAATTAACTTTAATTTAAAAGTTTTTATTTTAAAGAAAAATATTCAGTTACTAATAAATTCTTTGAAAAGTTGTTGGTAGTGAAAAATAGCTAAAAAGAAATCAAGGCTAAGAATAGAATATACTTCTTTCGGATACAGTTTTCTTTTCCCCCACCAGGGTAGAGGTCTCTAATACATCTCAATATACATAAATTTTGGAAGTTCACTCGTGAATTTTCCTTTTATATCTGTCATAGGTTTGCTTCTTTTAATACAAAACTCATTGTACTTGTTTCTGGCTCAAACTTGCTGTATAAGCCCTGAAGCCCTTTTACCAGGACTGTGGGAGAAAGAAGATGCCCTTCCTTCATCCATTCTTTTCTAACCTCACTATTCCCTCGCTTCCCAAAAAATTAGAGGTCCATTGGCTATTATAAAATAATTTATATATTATGTATAATTTATATTATTAGATAACAGTTCTACAGTGATAAAATAAATAAAACAATGAGTACTCTCATTTTCCCCCCTCTTCATTAATTTTTAAACCACCAATTTTATTGCCCAGAAAATTTTTGCAGTCTATTAGTCTGTAATGCAGACAAGGCTCCTTGGAGAATTTCAGGGTAAGAATTTAGACAAGTGATAGTCATTTTAACTTAGCCAAAAAAAGGCATCACTTCATTTCCTTCACGCTCATGATAATTTTATTCCTCACAGATTATTCAGGGGATTTTTTTTCTTGTATATATTATACAGGAAATATATTAATGAGGTAAATATGAGGTACGATCATACTGTACACTTATTAGAGTGGGATGTCATCAAACTTTCAAAGTTTCTGAAAGTGTGTGGCAGTTGATGAATGAGAATAGATAATGAAAGAGAAGAGGCCGCTAGTCTGTGGAAGATGATCAGATCACACTTAAAATGGAAAGCTTTCCTGTTGACAGAACAGAACTTTGTCCAGAAAAGAAATGGTGTTTCCATGTTGTGCTGGCTCCTTGGAACTGGATTAAAACTAATGGATTCTAAAGTTTATTCTTGATGAAAGAATAAAATGCCTGAAATTACCACAGCAAAGAGATAGAGAGCCAGAAGAATCACTAATGTAACTCTCAAAGAACCAGTTCTCCCCACCATCAATTTATATTGCTATGGCATATATCTCATATATGGGATGTCTTAACTGCTTTCCAGAGCATTTGGAAGTTGTCTAAAACCACGTGTGCACTATCTCCCCAATGAATAAAGGTAAATTTCTTCCTAGAAATGGTGGCCATTGTTTTTATTTTAGGTTAAAAGTGTTTTGGTGTTGATGATGTGATTCCTTAGGATCTTTCCCAGAGTTAGAGGGGATGGAAGGACTATATAAGTAATGAGTCATTAGGAGCACCAAGATAAGTGGGGAGAGCTGGTAACAGGAAGACATAAAGCTTGCTTCTGGGGCACCTGGGTGGCCCAGCTGGTTAAGCATCTGACTCTTGGTTTGGCTGAGGTCATGATCTCATGGGTTGTGAGATTGAGCCCCGCATCACGCTCCACGCTCAATTGGGAGTCTGCTTGAAGTTTCTCTTCCTCTGCCCTGCCTCCATCTCTCTCTCTCTCTAAAATAAATAAATAAATCTTTAAAAAAAGAAAAAGAAAAAAAAGCTTGCTTCTGGGCAGGAAGGGGACCTAATGTGATAGAGTCAAGGACGAGGAAAATATGGCATTCCCTTCCAAGGCCATATGATTACTTTGCAACAACACCCAAAATGTAAATGAGAGCAATAAATAAAGAAGAAGAAGCCAAGCTCCATAGAATAGCAAGACCATTCTTAAATATAAGTTAGTTCAGACCTAATTAAAAAAAATCTGGTCACAGACTAGGGACAAAGCCATAGAGACTGTATATTCCTCATGCTAAACTATGCATTCCTTATTTAATCCTTACAGCCATCCTTTTAGATGAATATTATTATCCCCATTTTCAAGTACGGAAACTGAGCTTCAAAGAGGTTATGTAACTTGTCCAGAAGCACACAGCTAGTAGCTGGTAGAATAGGATATGAACCTTAATTCTACCTGACTTCAGACTATGTTGTTTTTGTACATTGTTTTTCTAGTTTGGGAAAGAAGGAACCCAGTAAAAAAGTTAAGACTAAGCTCCTTTAAAAACCTATGCGCAGAAACTGAATCATGCCTTAGGAGTAAGAAAAGCAAGTAAAGATCTGGAATATTAGTTTTTTTATGAGGAAAAAACAGAAGACACAAGGATTGTCTTAGAGAAGCAAGGACCAATAAGATGAGTTGACTATTATTATATTCTTAAATATTATCATGTTGTCTAAATCATGAAACATCCTCATGAGAATATTATTAACTGAAAACAGAATACACAGAATGAAAAACAATCACATAATGAAAAACCCATTTGTTGCATGTGAGATTATCTTGACCAGAGGCTATGGAAAGGCTGACATAGGCTACTGAGACATCTACAGTAAATGTCTCTGTGGCACATTTTTCCTTAAGCTGTATTGCCTCTATGTGATTCTTTGCTTTGAATGTTTGCCTGACACATACAAAATAATCAATAAATGTTTTAGGAATGAACAAATGACTGACTGAATGAGTACTTTTCTTAACCAGCCTGGGAATTCATGAATGCCTCCCTAAAAGAGATGACACCTGAACAGTTGGCCAATTTTTTGGAAAGAAGAATGGATATTGAGAGGTCATGACTGTTAAAAGCCATAGAAAAGAAAATGAGTTCCCTGCCTTCCAGCAGCCTGCTCAAGTCAAAAGCCATGTCTCCTCTTGGTTGTTTTAAGTGACACTGAAAAATGTATATCGGCACATGCTTTCTCAATTAACAATTATTTGGGGTCAAAATATGTCTCAGTGCATATTTAAATGGAAACATTTAACTAATAGTTTTCAGGAAATGTCTTTCTTGGCTCTTTAGTTTTATGAGCTATTAGGGAAATATACCTAATAATTTTGTTTTAGAATGCATTGATTAAAGTTTTAAAAGGAGGTAGTGATGAAATTCACCCTTGAGATCTCCTATAAACAAGAGTTTGCTTGAGGGAGCAAGACTTTAGATACTTTTTTGATTTTTATAGGACAGTTCACTCAGAATTATAAATGAAGTGGTGCTAAAGGACAGATAGGCAATTATATGTCTATTTTAATATTACATTTGAAGAAGCTTTCATCAGTAGAAGGCATAGAATCATCTGTCTAACAAAGACCTAGAAGAGCCAACAAATATGCTGTAATATCTGGGAGAATTTGAACTTTTAAAAACTGATCCAAAGTGATGATAATTATGGATAACATTGAGGGAATTCATAGGATTCGCTTCCTCACTGAACATAATAAAAAAGAGAAAAGTAATTTTTTTACCTTACCTATATAACAATGCCTTAGACATTAAATCATCCAGATATTTAAATTTGAAATTTTTACCTTTAATATGTTTAAGATATATTGGCAAAGAGTTCCCTGTAACTATGAAAATCTAATATAGAATAATCCAAGTTTCACATGTGTATTATTACTCCTGAGCCTGATATGTATACTCTTGTGACACACAATCATCCACAACTACCTCTATGCCTGCTTCTCCCTCTCCCCCTGCTTGTAAGCACTCTCTCTCTCTCTCTCTCTCTCTCTCTCTCAAATAAATAATACCTTTTTAAAAAATTTAAAAAAGAATTCTTATGTTTGGCTGCCAGTAGCTTCATAGGCTTGTTCATACCCTACCTTAACTTAAAACTCCTCTCCATCTGATTAAACCAAAAACTAAAGAACAAGGTATTTATAGGTAGATAATCTTGACTTCAACTCCCACTTCTGCCGTTTTACAAGTGATGCGAACTTGGGCAAGTTACTAACTTCTCCGAGTCTGTTTACTCAGATATAAAATGGAAATGATCTTTTGTCATAAAACTACGAAAATTAAGTGGAAACGTATCTAGGTGTCTTGTCTGTGTTAGAAACTCAACAATGTTCTCTTTGTTTCTTAGTCTCTTTATTAGAAAATGTGATCATAATAAAAAATATGTGGTGGGCTGGATCCTTCTAGGCAGTTGCCATTTCCTGCGTATCCGAGAGCAGTTTGAAGGAACATTTTGTACTTCAGGATATCAAAGGGTATTGGAGAAATAGCTTTGACTTTTCCTAGATGGCCTTAAAAAATAAAATAGACAAAATTCTCACTATTGTAGACCAAATGCATTAATTAAGCCCAAAGCCTTATATAGAAATAACTATTAAAACATAAGTGCAACTGTATTATCAGCATACCAGGACGTGAGGTAAAATTTGGAAAGGCTGGAAGAAATTTGTAGCACTCAGCCCAGCATACTTCTGCCTGATACTTGGGAACCAAAGCCCTGGTGTCTCTGTTCATCTTTGAAATGTTCTTACCTTTAACTTACTATACAAATAACAAAATAGCTAACAAGATGAGCAGAACTGGATGCATTCTATTCACAGTATTATTTCTCTGAAAATGACTTTCCACTGCAACATAGCAAACTGAGGATTATAGAAAGTGCATTTTCATTGTTTCTTTTTATTTCATATTTCTTATTTTCCTTGTTGGTGCCAATGAGTATTGGTCTTTTTGTTGCTAACAGACAGCAGTTCCAATTCTATGGATTGCATCTTGTCTTTCAATCGACATTCTAAAAAGTTTAGAAGCTTAGCCTTAATAATGTAAAAAGAAAAAATACAGAAATCGAGGTCCTGAAATTTACTGAAATAAGTTTATTCTTACTAACTGAAACGACTAAAGAAGTCTAAACATCTCATATGTTCAAAGATTTCAGGAATTGCATAAATTCTCCCTATTTCTATAGTTTTAAGCAGACCCTATAGTCATATTTTTTTAATTTTAGGAATAATCAATACCTAATAATTGGGACAGTTCATAAGACAGCAATGGACGAAAAAGGCTATAGGTAGTAAGGAATTAAAATCATTTAACTTAGAAAACAATGGCTTCAAAACAATTCATTGTCTTCAAACATATGAAAGGATTTTATAGATGGTTCTCATAAGGTGCTCTTTACTTTTACATGTAAATCAAAATGAGTCTAAATAGCAGCAAAGAAGTTGGGGATTAAAATTGAGAAGTTACTTTCAATACCCCATCAATATAATTATTTGCTAGGAGATTTATATAATCAAAAAGGTAGTTTTTGTGTCGATCACACACATCTTGACACCTTTTTAAGGACTTCCAGTTGTAATTACTCTCTACCCCCAGTGTGGGTCTTGAACTCACAACCCCAAGATGAAGAGTCACACGTTCCCCTGACCAAGCCAACCAGGTGCCCCATCTCTACATTGTTTCACATGTAACATATTTAGTTTTCCTTATTTAATCATCTCTTTTACCTAGTGGCCTTCCCCAGCTCTCCTCCTACCTTGCCAACCTTGCTTTTTCTGTGTTTTCCTCCTCATGCACCCTAGCCAAGGTTACTTCCACAAATCCCAATTCCTGGCACCTTGTTCCTTTTTAGATCACTTATTCATTTCTTTACACCTTCTGTTAATTAGCCTATCTGTCCTTGTGGTTCCGTAGCATGACTTCACCTATGACTTCCTGCCTTCTACTCTTATGTTTCAAAAAATATTTATGGTATTAGAAGACATCCTATAGTCACCTTACCTTCACTAAGTTTATTCTACATCCCCCTTTAAAAAAAAAAGAAAAATGAGAAAAAACAAAAACCAAAAACCAAAAAGACTCCCCATCCCACTCTTTCTCATTAGTGCTATAAAATCACTAATCTTCCAGGCTTCCAAAATAGGAGCTCTCAAGTCACATTTGAATATTTCATCATCACTTCTGCATTGAAATTTTCACCAAGTCCTGTCATTGTTTCCTTCCCAATGCCTCTCAGATCTGTCTTTCATTATCTTTCCTATGACTGCTGCCTTACATCTAGACAACTGCACTTGTCGTCCATCTAACCTACCTATCTCCATCTCCCTCCTTCCTAATTCTTCCTCCAGACATGGCCACGACACTGTTTTATTATTGTTACTTGACTGTTTAAAATCCTTTGGGTTCCTTTAGTATACTATTTCAAGTTCAAATTATTTTCCCTGCTTTCCATGAGACTATACTGGTAGCATGAGGATCCCATTAGAGCCTTGGGCTAAGGGACCCAGGAGTTCCCATATCCTGTCCTGTGATGCAGTCCTAGTTCTAATGAGGTTCTCAAGGGAAATAAATATACAAAGAGCAATGGCAAATGAGAATATGAATAATATGTACTATCAACAGATTGTCTGAAACCTTCAGATTATTCTAGAAAACTCATGAGCAATTGGAGGTTTAGGCCTAAACACAACCCCCTCATCCTGCAAAGGCCAGATCATGCCATAAACAAATCACCAAGCCTGAGATAATAAGAACTCCTGGGAAGCTAAGTGCTGATAGGAGTGGGGAAGACAGATAGAGACAGACAGACTGAGAGGCAGGCAATAAGTAGGTAAGAATAAGTACCTGCCTTGAAAAGGGCTTATCTCTCAGCCTGATGGGTAAGAAGTCGTGGCAGCCGCAGAGTGAGAGCTAGTTTACCGAAGAAGAAGGCCTTACTCCTTTTACCAATCTAGTTTCCAGAGCAGAAGAAAAGCAAGAAAGAGCATCCTCCCTTGTGTGACGTTTTGGCCCCAGCAGTAAAAATAGCCCAGTCTGGGTCAAGGCTCCTCTCTGCCCTTTCACCACAGCTTACAAGGCTCTTGGGAAGCAAGCAGGGGTCCTGGAAGCCTTATTTTTCACTCCTCTCAGTTTTGTTTTGTTTCATTTTTCACTGTACTTTATACTGTCCATACACATTTCCACTTCCACAGTTGTAACAATTCTTTCGTCTCATCTTTCATTTATTCAAATCCTCATGTTCTTTCAAGACCAGTTATGACTGATCTCTCCATTGAAATCATCTTTTATTGCTCCCTACAGTGATTATAACTTCCTCTGAATATCTATGGTTTTTATAATGATTTCTACCCAGTTTGACACTTAACTGTTCTCTAATCATTGTATCTATCTTAGTAAACTCCTTGAGTGCATGAACAATGTCTTTCTTTTCTTTAAGGCAAAACTCCTACTACAGTACCTATTCCATTGTAGAAAGGTAGAGCCAGGAAGGACAATGGAGAACAATTATAAAGGATTATCAGCTGATTCAATATTATATTTTTGATTTTCAAGTCATGTATATATGGCACTGTTAAATACAATTACAGTGAAAGTAAGTAGCCTGATCTACCTGCTTTAGATATTTGGTACCAATAAGGAATAATATTCAAAATATGTACCAGTTATTATTGAACAGGCACTAACCGATCAGAATAGATTCTGACTGGCATAGTACCAAATTTATATTAATTGATTGAAAGTGGGAACTCCAACTAGTTCAGAACTAGAATAAACTAAAAGTTTAATTCCTTCTTTGCCAGAGATTAACAGTTGGTTTGTAGCCATATCTTATATATCTGAACTGATTGTTTTTATTAGATCTATCAATAAAAGCCAATGAAACTATTCTAATACTTAATCTGATCATGTTTCCTTCTCCCCCTCCTGCTACCATAGCTCTCCTGTGTATAAGAACTATAGTGTGATTGCCTATTCCATACACTATTACAAACTTCTGTGGACCTATAAGCATCATATTTGGAATGTCATGGTCCACAGTATATAATAAGCATCTCCATTGGCTACGACCGTAACTACGCAGTTGGTGCAAGAGCAATCCCCACCAAATAGCAGCCCATGCCTTTCATGACAAAATGAGTCCTTTCAAGCTACTTCAGATGGAGAAATACTTTGGGCCTAGATGTTTTTGTATTATACAAACTTTTACAAAAATATATTCTTTACATGTGTCCTACAGTAGTTGTATTTGGAGCTAGCTGTTGGAAACTACAAACAAAATTGTTTGACTGTAGTCTCTACTTTTCTGTACTATACTCTTCATCTATACTCTTCAACATTAACAAGGCAGTTGAGGTATAATGCTACATTGAGTCAGTCACACTTCAGTGTTACTTCAAAATACAGATGCTTCAAAATACTAATAATGCCACATCTGTCACATGATAGCAATATGAAAGAGAGACCATGTTGTTGTTGTTTTTGTTTGTCAATTTACTTTTTGGCAGAGGGAACATTTGTTTTCTGAACTGGTTCCATATTTTACCTGTCAAGTGATGAAAATTAATATTTCTAAAAGGAACTCTAACAGATTATGGGGATGTGCTTGTGTGTGTTTAAAGACAATAGATTAGTCTCAATCCAAAAGTAAAAGCTATGTAATTAAAAAAAAAAACAGAGCAATGTCTTGCTGGGTGCTAACACCTTCAAAAGCTATTATCACAGTGTACCAGAGAAGGACTATCTTGCAGATGGAGAGAGTAATGTTAAGATTCCCACCAGACCTTGTCCTTCTATGCCTTTTCCCCTCGTGCAAAGGAATCTGTCAGATCTTATTCCTTTCTTTGAAGAAATGCCTAAAGAATGTCACTTCAGTCTGGCTACACTTAGGCATCATGTGGAAGACTGTGGATGGCTTCAAGAAAAAGAGACATATTCTGAAAAATGGAATTTAATTTAAGGATTATCAAAAGGAAGTTTTTTGGCTTTCTATGACTAAGTAGAAAGTTTAATCTTTTTTCATTATAATGGCTTCTTACATTTTTATTGTGCTTTTTCCTTTCCAAAGCATTTTAGGATTAAATATCTCTTTTGATTCTCTTTAGATTCTGCATTTAATTTATTTTACTATGTTTACAGTCAAAAACAGTACTGTTATTTTGTGTTTGCTGACCACTAGAACCTGGAGGTTATATTTGCTTATTTTTCTAGTAGACATGATGCATTCGTTTTCACTGTGTGAACTACAGACAGCATGGCCCAGTCTGGAAGGGCATAATTATCTCTCTCAATAATAATTACGAACATCAGTATAATATACTTCCATTCAATCATTTCTGAATGTCCAGGAGGATTTTCCAAATCCTGCTTTTCATGTTAAGTTCTTAATCAGCCAATAGAGGCCAAATATCTCATCAAGGAGGTTTTCCCTGACCCCCAACAGAGTTATTTTGCCTTTTTGATCCCCAAACACCTTCCGTATTGACATCGTATCAGGGATTCCCTTACAGTCTTGACTATGTCATCTTTATCTCTGTGTGCTCAGTACCTAGCTCAGCAGTGTTTGTTGAATGAATGCATGAACAAATGAATACGCATGTCGTGCTTTGTTTTATTAAACTGATACCTCATTTAAAGGCCATTCCACATGACTCCTGCTCAGTTGCCATCCAGTGAGTCTGAGGATAAGTTCAGCAACGTGATTGGGAAATGCGGGAACTACTTCAGGCATTTTTTTATTCACTACAATTAAAATTAAAAACAGTAAGCCCTTTTGTTTTTCAAACAACATTTATAGACCAGTAGTTCTAGAAGAGAGATCTAAGAATTAAAGAGAGTCCATTACGGTTTATGCATGGCCACAGGATAATATGGAAGAGATTTTTAAAGTGCTGGGTTTGGTGAGACTAGAAGCTTTAAATGTCATTTTGAGCAAAGTTTTGAAAATTTTGAAGGTGAAGAGTGGCATTGCCAAAGTAGAAAAAGAGAAATTTCAGGTGAAATGAATGTCAAATAGGATCTAATTTCTACTGAGCATATAGTACTGAAGAAAACAAAGAAAACTTTATTCTTCATTTTCATAAAGCATTTGAAAAACACACTGCATAAATTCTTGAAATACATTTTCCCCTTGCTCTCAAAGAGAAAAGAGAACCTGTGACATTTAACAGATACCTATTTTAATATTTGTATCCTTCCATTTATCCTGAATTTTAAAATGAGACTTGATTTATATAAGTGAAAAGTCAGCATGGACTAGGAAAAAAGGTCGATAAAAAATAGACTGTTATGTTCCATTTAAAATATTCTCTTGATAATATCCTCTTATGAATTTGGAGATAATATGGAAGGATCTTTCTAGACCTATTTTATACCTGTAATATTCCCAAATACCATAGTCTCACTGGGGGCTTGAGATTAATGAGATGTTTGTCTTAGAGCTCTGGATGAAATGTAGTACATACAGATAAAGTATTATTACTAGTTAGTGTGATAAACTAGTGAGCAAAATATCTTCCTTAGTTACCAAAAGTAATGAGTTCAGATCCATTGAGATGTCTCTCTTCATTAGAAAGTTTTTAGGTCTTTTTCTCTTATCATGTCAAACAGAGGTCTTCCTTTTGGCACTTAATTATCCATATTGAGCTAAAATCCTCCAAGACTCAAATTTTTACTTTTTTAAAGATTTTGTTTATTTATTTGAGAGGGAGAGAGCGCATGTGCACACATACGTTGAGTGGGGGAAAGGGCAGAGGGAGAGGGAGAAACAGATTCCCTGCTGATCAGGAAACCCAAATCCAGGCTCTATCCCAGGACCCTGAGATTATAACCTGAGCTGAGGGCAGATGCTTAACCGCCTAGCCAACTGAGTCATCCAGGTGCCCCTCAAATATTTTAAAGGTATATTCCTTATTTGAAGGTAAAATTTTAATTTGGTAATGATTTGTAAGGGCAGAATTTCACGTGGTTCTCCTATGTTAGTTTTCCACTCTAAGACATGTAAGCATGAGAATAATTTAGTGTCAGACTCCTGGGAGTATCATGGTAAAGATCTCTCTACAGAGTCTGGCAAGAAAACAAAGAGATATTTATACACTAAGAAGTAAAGAAAATCTTCTATAAATAGCTATTCATTAAGATTTCTGAAAAATCACTTAGATATTGTATAAAATGTGTTTATCTAATTTGGAAAGCACTTTGGAGATTACATGAAAAAGTTCTAGATTACTTTTCAAATAGGAAATTTTAGGGGACTCTAATAACAAATCTAATTTAAATCTTTGATGAAATGGAACAAAAATAGCACAAAGGTATATAAACTTACTGACTGCTACAGAATCTTGAGTTATAAGCAGTCTTTCTAATATGTTCTTTTGCAGTATTACACAAAACTCCCGGGATAGTGAACACAGAGAAAAGTGCAAGGGCCATACACAGCAGTTCCAAAGCAGACCCCCCTCCTTTTTTTTTTTTGTAGGTCTCTATCACCTTTTAGATAGGCATGGTATTCACTTCTGCTTCACCACTATCAGTTCAGTTAAAACTGTTTTATTTCCTTGTTTATTTATTTATTTTTAAGATTTTATTCATTTACTTGACACAGAGAGAGAGATCACAAGCAGGCAGAGAGACAGGCAGAGAGAGAGGAGGGAGCAGGCTCCCCTGGGAGCAGAGAGCCTGATACGGGGCTGGATCCCAGGACCCTGAGATTATGACCTGAGCCGAAGGCAGAGGCTTTAACCCACTGAGCCACCCAGGTGCCCCCAGTTAAAACTGTTTTAATCCATGTTTTAGGTCACCTTAACTTAAAATTCCCATTCCAGTCTGTGATTCGAAGAAGGAGTTTTCTTTTTTCACTAACCTTCTAGATTTATATTCCTACTTTATCCTGAGACATCAGTTTACCTGAGTACTTCTATTATATATGTAAAGTTCATGCCTAATAACTTGGAGAAATCAAATGTGTGTTTGTGACTATATTAATGATCAAGGTGGAACTGTTCAATTATGCAGTAGCATCTGCAAAAGATTGTGAACATGAAAAACAATCATCATGATGAGAATTAAGTTCAACTTGAACTAAAAGACGGAGGAAAAAAAGATCTTCCAGAGGAGGCAGGGGGGAACACTTACAGCCAACAAAGACCTCTGGATAATACTGGACTTCGGATTAGCTGAATGTTTCCAGTTCCGCATGACAGCAAAGAGTAGTGTGATTATGGGTACTGTGCTTGAGGCACACTGTATTGCTGTGCTGCATCTGGAAGGATAAAATCTTTCTATAAAAGCCAAGTGAAACTGCATAAGAAATGTATCTGGGGCAACCCATTAAAGAAAAAAATCTAAGTCGTCTAAGGAGATGAGGCAAGAAGGACCGAGGTATGCAGAAATGACTTCCAAGAAGAAATGATTTAATAGATTGTGGACTTTGACTTCTGGGAATTTCTTTTCATAAATCAATAGTCAAGACATGAATAACTATAAGTATCGGTAGTTGTTAAAATGTTATGTAGAAAATATATAAGGTGAAAGGAATGACTTAGAGTTCCTCCAGAAAAATTAATGAATATCACTAAGTAACAATTGTGCTGGAATCCTCTACAGATCGTATTGATGTCCTTAGGCCCAGTGCATTGGGAAACAAAGAAAAGGATACTCTGAAGGACTTGAGAGGGTTTCTTAAATGGATTGCCCGAGGTCAGAGGCTAAAAAATAAGAACTAGCAGATAATACAGTTGTTATGAAGGAGCTCTCCTCTTGAGATAGGGAAGGAAGAAAAAAGGAACTAGGTAAAATACATGAAAATTAGTATCTGAATTTTCATCAGGGCTAAAGTGAGTTGAGCAAATGCTGTACAAAACTACTTCACTTATCCTAAATTCATAGAGGAAAAAATGTCTGTATACATGAAGTATTCAGACTACTTACATTATGTCAATATTTTGAATTTTAAAAATGGTAAAATATATTTCACTTCTCCCTGCATGTTAAAAAGAAGTATACTGAAGAAGAATTTTATTTGTTCTTAAAGATTTATGGTCACATTATGGACATTATTTTACTCTAAAGTAGTAATTCTCCCAAAGGCTATTGAGGTTAATAGGACTGTTTAACCCCCATTTGGATTTCTGAGTGTTTGGACTTGTTTTAGGTAGTCCTTATGTCTCCTCCCTGGCTACTGGTTGAACAGCTGTCATTTCTTGGAATCATGCATGAATCGGAGTCTCATGACCCTTTCCCTGACACTTTTGAATGTGTTGTATCTAACTTATTGTAGGCAGGAAAATCAGACAAGAAGCTTGGTATAACCACAACTAAAGTCAAGTGACTTTTTAGGCGATATCTGAGAACCTGCACTGAGATTGTGTGAGCTTAAGCATGTGGCTCTTTCAGGACTGAGACTGGCTGCTCAGTAGCTTAATTCTGCAGAAGAAGGTGGGAAGGAGCTTGCTTCAAGGCTCTTGACTGTATTCTGGATAGTAGACATCATGACATTATTTATTTCTGTGTATCAGTTAACCCGTTTGAAATTGTCGGGGTCCTTACTATTGTAAATACAAAAGGGAGCTGTAGAGCATGTTTCAGAACCCATTCTGTGAAATATTATTATCAATTTTATATTACTTTTGAATAAATACTATCATTAATTACAGGAACGGATCCTTTCTTTCTATGATAGGTTATGTGTCAAAGACAACTTCTCCTCCTGAGAAGTAGTGTATAAACACATAGCCATAGTTACATTTATAGCAAAAATCTCTGCTTTGAATAAGTAACAGGTAGCCAATAACTCTCTTCTTTCAAATGGACTCTCTTCTTTCAGCTGGCCCATGAGATTTTGACCGAAGTGGGGCAAAAAGTGTTGGTTTAAACTGGCCTCCACAAAGATGTGATAGAAATTAGAACACATCTAATAGAATTTAAGAGGGGTCAGAGAAGGAGAGATGATCATATAGGACAAATCTTAAGGAAAAGACAAATGTGGAGTATGAAGGGTAGTAAATATATATGGGAAGGAGAAAGGATTTGGACGCTAAAGAAAATGTAGGTGTATATATCACCAATTAATGAAAACAAAGGAGTCCTCATGAAACCATGTAAAAGATAAATGTCCAAGTATTGGCCCAAAAAAAGAAGAAGAAGGAATAAAGAAAAGAGTGGATATTTTTCAAAGAGCATTGAAGGGGCACCTGGGTTGGCTCAGTTGGTTAAGTATCGCCTCATGATCTCAGGATCCTGGGTTTGAGCCCTACATTGGGCTCTCAGCTCAATGGCCAGTCTGCTTCTCCCTCTCCCACTGTGATCTCTCTCTCTTTCACTGTCTCTCAAATAAATAAATAAATAAAAACTTAAAAAGAATCAAAGAAAATTGAATTCCTAACCTGATAAAGGCTTATTGCCACATTGACATACATCTAAGCTTCCTGAGACAGGTTGGGGTAGAAAAAAGAACATTAAGCTCTGAGCCTAGCACTGTTCTAAAGAGCCTTCTGGCCCTTAGCAGACACTTAATCCAGACTTGAGCTTTTGCACTCAAAATTATGATAAAAAATTTATATAATGAAAAATTATGTATTACATAATTAGATAATCAATCATATATTAATATAAAAATTATTAAATGAAAATCTTAGATCAGATGATTTCTAATATCCTTTCCAACTCTAAAATTCTATGATTTTCTGAGAAGCAGATTTTAGAGCATTGGTTTAGATTTTGTGCAGCCAACTAATATCACAATCAAAGCATCTCTTCTCATGTCTTACACTGGTCTTGACTATCCTGGAGGCTGCCAGGTCCATTGTTCCCTTCTAAAAGAAACTGTCCTGACAATCTCCTATATAGAGGAAAACAGTTTCAGGCTTCTCTTTGGATGGTAGCATAACCCCACCACTCCCACCATTCCCACCGCCAGTGGCTTTTTGTCCAAGAAAGGACTAAGCCTTCCATCAGTCATGTAATGCCCTTTTCAAACAGCTTGACGCAAACTAAAAAGCAAAAAGAATAACATCCTACCCCAAAAGATATGGGTTGGGCTAATATCACGCTGCTAAGGTAAAAACAATGCATAGAAAGATGTCATATAATAAGAGGGACCATGATATTCCATAGGAGAGCTAAAGTTGTACCCATAAGAAACCAGAACCTAACAAGTAGGGAAGCTGTATGGAGTGGTGGACTCGGTAGCCGTTTTAGAGTTCCCTTCATTGGTTGCCTTTATGATCTAAGGCTAACCCACTGAAATTCTTTAGGAGTGCCACAAGTCAATCAACAAATGTGTTGTAATTATGGAATAAATGAGAAAACACTAACACAGGAAAAGCTGACACCTAGAAGATAACAATAATTTCATCTGAACGTTAGAATGTAGGTTCCTGAGCAACCGCTACTGCGGTTGTAAAGAACCACCCTTTAGACTTTAGTTCCAGTGCTCATGAGGCCTTTTTCTGAGGTTTTATTTCCTATCATGTCTTTTGGATCCCTACATAAATCCCCACTTCTTAAACCTCAGTTGCATATAACCCAAGAAGCCTACTTAAAGAAACTGTTATACTTTGCAAATCACTCTCTGATCTACAAAGTCTCAGAACAGCTTTTTGAAGTAGGTCAGATCCCATTTCAGGCCCATAGGAAAACAATTGTCTAATCTGGTATTTCTCTGTCTCGATGCTGTACCCTCTCTGAGAAGAATCCAGTCCTGTGATTTTTCCCAAAGATGTTATACATTCCTAAGAAAAAGCTTACATACATATGAAAAACTAATACCTTTGGCTATTTACAGAGCATCTTCTATGTTTCTCTTCCTTTCCTGGCTTGCCATACTGATGTCATCTTTAGGGGTGATACCTACCCATGTCATTTCTGACACTAACTGAGGGCACTAAAGTTTATTCTAATGTCACCCAATCTTTTCCCAAGTCACCAACACATCCCTGTATCACTACCAAACCACTGGCACTCTATCAGTGCTGAGGTAGCTGGCACCACTGCCTCTAATGTCTATAAACCGACTCTTTTTAATATTTCTTTATGCCCTTGATGTACATTTCTTGCCCTCTAATTTGGAAATGATATAGTCAAGATCACCACTACTCCTGTTCCACCCCTGCCCCACACACAGACGAGCTTGTCCATTGACCCTGAACCAGACTTGTAAAATTTTCTCTTTTCCCTTTGGTTAGGATGTATCTTCTTCCACTCCTGTCTCTACCCTCCTGACTCCCTCTCTTGTGAATGCAACCCCGATGGACCTAAACTACCAGTACTGCAGACATGCCCAGACATGGCCAAAACCTACAGTGATCCCATAGCTTTACATCTGCTATGCCATTAATTAGTAATGGAACGCCTTCCATTATAGCCACACAACATCTTTTATATATTATCACTGATGATTTAAATAATTTGCCTTTTATTTCTAAATAAACAAAATATTATATTTTAAGTACAGTTAGTATCCTGAGAACATTTGAAGAGAAAAATATATCATGTATTGAGAATGATACTTTGCTTCTGTGGTCTTCCTCCCCAAAACCCATAACCCCAGTATAACCACAAGAAAAACATCAGACAAACCCAAATCAAAGAATAATTTATAAAATACCTGACAAGTACTACTCAAAACTGTCAAGTTCATCAAAAACAAGGAAAGTTTGAGAAACTGTCACAGTCAAAGGAACCAAATGAGACCGGATGACTGCATGTGGTATCCTGGATGAGATCCTGCAGCAGAAAAAGAACATTAGCTAAAAACTAAGGAAATCCAAATAAAATAGGGAGTTTACTTAATAATAATGTTATCAGTATTGGAACACTAGTCGTGACAAATGTACCATGATAATGTACGATGTTAACAATAAGGGAAACAGGATGCAGGTTATATACATTATACTATTTATGCATCTTTTCTGTATATCTAAAACTATGGTAAAATAAAAAGTTTATTAAATATATATAGTGTGTATATATTACAATGAATATATGTATTTGCATTATATACATTTATAGGTATAAATATAAGTAAACATATATATTGTATATTATAAGTAATATATAACATTTATATAAATTTATATACTTTATACACACACACATACGTATTGTGTGCGTATGTCATTTACTTTTATGTAGTATATATTATTGCTTTCTTGCAAAAAGATTTTAAAAATCTTAACTGATAAGATGACTAATCCTCTAAGATAACATTCACATGATTTAGGCGTAGGCCCATTCAGCTAATAAACTCATTGGGTTAATTATTTAGCAATAGGCAATGATTGGGAAAGTCAACAAAAAAATTTTAATACAATTTTTGCTGAAGCTAATGAGAGTAAATTGGCCCATCCAAAAGTGTGAGGACAAGTACACTTTCAAATTCTCCAGGATTGCTCTACAAACTTGGAGCAACCTCCAGTGGCTGGAGAAGTCATGTATAGATAATGATCAGAGAAAAATATTAGAGACAAAAGTAGTATTTACCTCTGGGGAAAACAGCTTTTCAAAGAAATCAGTATTAATTCTTCAAGAGATCACAGAAGCATTTGAAGGAATATTTCCATGCTGATAACTATTGAATTTCAGATCATTTCTCATGAAGCCTCTGTTAGCCATAATCTTTAGCACTCATTTATCTTCACTGTTACTCTATTGATTCCCAAACTGATAGATGATTGAAGATTTTGAAGTATGGTTTCAGAACAGCAGGTCTATTTAAGTAGATTTGAGGAAGCCCCAGTGCAGGACTAATACGTAACCTTCTTTTCATTATGTTAATGTTTATTTGCTAAACATATTGTCATAATGGATCATTTGGTTGTCACCGAAGGAATTGATACCATCTTGATCCAGATGTCTGTATTCAAAAGTAAGGCAAGAACACTTGCACATCACCTTTTACACCTGGTATTTTCTAGACCGCTGATACTTCTGGAGTGCAACTGTAAACCGCAGCTGCAAATTCGGTTGCAAACAAATGTTGCCCAAGGCGCAAACCATAAATTAAAGTAATGATCACTTCAAGATGAAACTTTTTTTCTGTCTTTTAAAATCAGAATGAAAGTAGGTCAATGAAATTTAGGATATTTTAGAATATGTACAGTATTGTATTGTTTGCCAGTACCTAATTTACAATTACAGAGCTCCATGAATATTGAAATGATTCAGCTTCCCATTATAAATGTATGTGGCAGTTTGGTTGTTGATCAGTTTATGAAGTTAATGCAAATGGAACTGTCTTCCTGTCAGCATTTGAAATCTATAATGCAGTCATGTTGTATATTCAGGGACAGGCCATTGACAGTCAATTAACAAGTTTGATTGGTATGTCAACTCATTCTTTTGAATTGTTAATAGTATGTTAATAGCATTCATTTCTTTGTGCAGTCCCATTTGCAGCTTCACAGTTACAGCTATTTTTTATAATTCTGAGTAACCTAAAATAGTGCCTTAATAATAGATTATTAAACACCTGTCTAGTGTAGCTTAGGGAGGTTTTTCTAGACTGGGAGTTTGCAGTGGATCCCTTTGATATTCAAATCAACAAATGATAGCCTTTTTATTCGAAACGTAAATTCTTTTGATGGTTAGCTTGTTAAGAAATATTCAGCTCTAGTCTGACCTGATCTGGTTTCCCATGGAAAAGATCTGATGCCGTTTGAAGGTTCATAAATGGAATGCCAATGACAATTTGTTGTTGACGTTCTGCCGCCTCAGCCCTCAGATGCTGCTGGTTGATGTGCTGCTTTAGCTTCACCCAATAATCCTTGCAGGTAAATGATCTATGGATTGATCAGCTCGTTTCAAAGCAAAGAGGGCTCTGCTGTGGTCTGGATTTTTAGGCTTGGAGGGGTACTTAAAAAGATGCATCAAAGTTGACAGATGAATCTTAAGGCATAGAATGATGGGAGAAAGCAGAAATGTGGGAATATTTTTAAGTGACTAGCATATTACTTCGAGTTTTGAAAACCTTCAAATGTCGATCAAATCTGTTCCCCATAGCAGATTTATTTCTACCTTGGTTTTTGTTATGGTTGTTTTGTCTGTGTGCACAGGTTTACTCTCACTTTTCTGGGGAAGTTGATGAGACATTAAACGTATTATTCCCGAATGGTGCTTTGGAATAAGGTTGCGAGTTCATTTGCACAGCCATGTTTTATTCATATAGTTCCTGTACACCAGAATATAAGAATCTGCCATTTCTCTAGCCTAAAAAACTATCTCTACCAAGGAAGCAGTAAAAATTTTATTCCTTTTACCTCCTGTTCGTCACTTCTCCTGATGATGCTTTCCACTACCTACTATTTATATTTAATTTCATCGACAGAAGTTTCTTTATAATATAGGGGGAAAACTCCCACCGATGTAGTTTAGATATTTAGTTAATATTTTTCTGTTCTCTGCTTCAGTGAATTTGGAGGAACAATTTGCATGTGTTTGACTTTTAGAATTAAATAGTTCTTGAGAGATTGCTACACAAATACCCTTCATATACAGATAAAGAAACTGAGGCACAGAGTAAGACCTCACAGCTAGTCGGTGCAGAACCAGGTCTCTTCATTTCTGCCTTTAGAAATGTATAGAAGCTCAAAGGAAGGTTGATACAATTGTAATGTACATTCCTCAGAGGGACACAGAAAGTCGCTGAAGTTTTCTAACCATAGTATAAAAAAGCTTTGTACTATGGTTTAAGAACTATACTTGACACCAGTAAAAAAATATGTATATATAAAGAGAGAGTGTTTCTTAATATGTAATTATAGTATCTGTGAATTGGGAGGAGAGAAGGCAGAAAGGAAATTAACTACTGTCTTTGACAGTTTATTTGTTCACCTCTGACCATAGGCAGGACCACAGAACTTAAGATCTATCATGGGATCAGTGAAGGAGAGGAAAAGAAAGAGACATGGAAGTATTAATTGATAACAGATTTTATTGTGTCACCTTCTATAGCCCTCCAGCAGTGTTTTTCAAAGTGTATTTCTTGGATCACTAGTTCCATGAGATGCTTGGCCACCAAAAGGCTGTGTCTAGAGAATCAGGTCATATATGCCCTTAATCCACTTACATTGTCACAGTGCTTATTGGTAAAGACTCTGCAGAGTCCTGCCATAAAGAAACTTGTTGGGGTGCCTGGGTGGCTCAGTTGCTAAGTGTCTGCCTAAGCATCTGCCTTTGGCTCAGGTCATGATCCCAGGGTCCTGGGATCGAACCCCGCATGGGCTCCCTGCTCAGCAAGAAGCCTGCTTCTCCCTCTTCCTTTCCCCCTGCCTGTGTTCCCTCTCTGCTCTCTCTCTCTCTCTTTCTCTCTCTGTCAAATAAATAAATTTAAAAAAAATTTAAAAAAAGAACCTTGTTTATTTCTACTTACCCCAGGATTTCCAAAAATACTTTAAACACAAAACCTCTTTTTTTTTAATTTGTTTATATGTTTGTTTCTTTTAAAACTAATGAATATCTTTCATGGAAATTAGGGGATGCTTAAACACCTTTGGGCAAACTGTTTAATTTCTCTGTGGTTCAATTTCCTCTTTTATAAATGGAGATAATACTAATATCATTGGCATGAGGATTAAATGAGCTAATATATGCAAAACACTTAGAGTAGTGCTTGTCACATTGTGTTATGTAACTATTTGCTATCGACATTATTTATTAATTGTAATATTGTTGGTGTTATTATTGAGACCAGTGCCATAGTTTTATTGGCTTTTGTTTCCTGGATGTGTACATGCAGTAAACTTTATATAACGGGCGGGGTTGGAGCTAGAGATGTTATGAGTCAATAGGTTAAGATAGAAGTAGGGAGAAGGAGACAAGTAAGCTGATAAATTACAGAACAAAATGGGTAGGGCAGTTTCGAAGATAAGAACTGAAGTTCTATAGAGTGCTGATGACAGAGTCTCTTGCCAGCTCTAGGAAACCCCAAAGGTTTTAGTTGGTAGCTGACAAGCTACCAGATGTCTCGGAAACTGCCAGAGAAGAAGGGAAATTCCAGAGCGAGAGAGGGAGACCAGTTTTACCTTCAGTGAAGGAGATTAGTGTATCTGGCGAATGAGGATAAGTATAAGATCTTGGTTGTGGCAAGTGTGTGTGGCACACTGACAGGGTAGATTGGAGCCCAAGTATGAAGGATTTTGTAGCCACGCTCAGAAGTTTGAGTTGTACCCTGCAGACAACAAAGCGAATAGAGAATTTTTATGTATGAGAATGACATGATCAGCCTTGCTTTTTAGAAAGAAAATATGACAAAGAAGGAGGCAGGAAAACATTGTGCGAGTCTGGACTGAGGCAGTGGCTGTGGGGATGGCGAGGACATACGGAGATTAAAGAGGCATTTCTGAATTGGTGAAAATCCATGACTGATTCATTGAGAGATGGGAACAGAAAAATAGAGGAACAAAGGATAAGACTGGCATATCTAGTTTGGGAGGTTGTGAAAATCATGACTCAATTTAATTGTATAAATAGAGACTGTTTTTCATAAAGAAACTTCCATTTGTCACAGCCTGCCATCAGTTTTAGAGCTCTAATCTTCTTCTCAAGGAAGACTAATTGAACACCTATGTAGATGGCTTGATACAACTCATGAAAACTACTGGTAGTACAAATCAAAAGTGACTAACTCACTAACTTACTGGAAGTATATGGGAATATACACCTAAAAATTCAATGTAAGGGCACCGGGGTGGCTCAGTGGGTTAAAGCCTCTGCCTTCGGCTCAGGTCATGATCTCAGGGTCCTGGGATGGAGCCCTGCATCGGGCTCTCTGCTCAGCAGAGAGCCTGCTTCCTCCTCTCTCTCTGCCTGCCTCTCTGCCTACTTGTGATCTCTCTCTCTCTGTCAAATAGATAAATAAAATCTTTAAAAAAAAAATAAAAATAGGGCGCCTGGGGTGGCTCAGTGGGTTAAAGCCTCTGCCTTCGGCACAGGTCATGATCTCAGGGTCCTGGGATCGAGGCCCGCATCGGGCTCTCTGCTCAGCAGAGAGCCTGCTTCCTCCTCTCTCTCTGCCTGCCTCTCTGCCTCCTTGTGATCTCTCTCCCTCTGTGAAATAAATAAATAAAATCTTTAAAAAAATAAAGTAAAAAAATAAAAATAAAAATTCAATGTAAAATGCCATATACAAAGTTAAAAACAGTAGTGAAGAATTGCCTCATCTGCACACTCACACAGTTTTACATGTGGCTCTGCTAAAACACTTCTAATATTTTATTGTGTTTGTTATTGCAATGCTTTCCTCCTCTCACCTCTTCTCCTTTCTCATTCCGAGTTTTTTGGATCGTGGAGCTTGTCTGTCTTTGTATTTCCAGACCTTTCCAGACTTCTGATACATAGTAAATGCCTAGTGAATTGTGAAAATATATAATACATGAGACACTGTTCCTCTAACTCATTCTGAAAATAGAAATTCAAACAATATTCAGCAGCATTAGTTATAAAATGCCACATAAGAACTTTTGCATAATGTGTTCCTTGTACCTTTAAAACACTGAGATTATATTGACCTCCCCCATAAATTTGAATGGCCATGTTACAAACTTAGTGGAAAAATAAGCCCAAACTTTTAGTTTGATGATTATCAAATGTCACTTTCTCTGATATTTACAACACCTCACACTGAGGTAAGGACATTTTAGGTCTGATGTTTTAACCATAAGCCTCTTTTCCCTTTTACAGAACTGCTTTTTGGCCTGCCCTTCTGTTTCAAGACCCAGGAAGTTCTAGCCTTCTGGCATTGTTAAGCCACTAGATTATATCTTATACAATTTTATCAGACATTGGTTGACTCTTCTTCCCATTACCTCATGCTCTGCTGATAAGTATTTTAACCTAATTTTACGTTGTGCCAGTTTTCCCCATTCTCAAGCATATCACACAAACTTAAGTGATAGCAGAAAAGACATTATCAGCTCCAAATTCAGAGCTAATATGCTATTTTTAAAGTTGTTCTTAACTCCCAAATTGGAGCAGCATATTACTTTCTCCTCTCCACTCTATTTAAGCAATACCAAGATTATAAATCTGTCCTGCAAAGAGAAAAGAAGTAAAAAATAACCAATATAAAGACTGTGGAAGGTCTTAAAAGTTTTAATAATTATTCATTCCACCATAAAGAATTTTACATAAAATAATTTATCCATGTCTTTGTTACCCCTAGGAATGTAGATTTATACCATGCATTTTTTAAAGTATTTCTAAGATTTCATTTTATTTTTAAGAAAGGAATTTATGTTTTCAGAAGGGAAGGTGACCATGAAAACTCTCTCATTCCTAAACCTGTTTTAATCTAAATATCCAACTTTTTCAATCTAGATATTTTTTTCTGATCGAATTTTTTTTCTCTCATTACCAGTTTTTCCTAATTCCCTGTAATATGCCAAGTTTTCTCCAAGTTGCAGATTAATTTCATCCACAGGAATAAATACAGTTCATAAAAGGTTGCTTTCTCAAGGAACAAGCTGAGGGATTATAGTCCTTGAAAATACATAGGCCATCTCATTTTGCAATAAAATCCTAATTTGTTCGGTCATTATATTGGCCTTTTCTTAATATGGACAACTTCTTCTTCAAGTAATTACAAAATATCCCAAAGGTCTGGAATTTTGTATTATAATTCTACAGTTTCCTCTAGTTCTGTAAGTTTGCCATTTTTATTCATTGTTAGCTCTGATACTCTAGACATATTTTCATTTGATATTACTAGAGTACGAAAGAAAAAGTATAATGCATAAAGCTTTAAGTACTACTTGTCCTTTAATTATATAACCATCATTGGGAATTATATTCGTAGCTCCTCCTGATTGGGTGAAATTCTAATTTCATTGGTATATATTGTCTGTGTTACAAAACTCTTGCCATGTAAATAAATCAGAAATAGTTTGTCACTTGCATGGTATACGCCTTTAGTTACACACGGATTTCTAATGTTTTTTTGTACATAAGGATTGCATCATGGACAAACTGACATATTTGTACTGTTTGCCATTGATCTTATACTGTCATCCATACCTTTCCCCTTAAAAATCAGTACAGTTTAACACTCAGGCAGGTTTAGCTCTCTGAATGTATGACAGCCAAAGCCGAATAGTGCATACGATGATCAAATCCCGCCACTTTGACCTCTACTTGGTTTTATTTCCTTTTTTGATGCACAGTTTTTTACTTTTACCATTACTATTTTTTAAACTAGCACAGTGAAACCAGCGGAAAGAACTAAAAACAATATGTCAAGGAGGCAAAGAGATACAGTCAAGACTTGGAAATTGTATGCATGTTGCTTTATCTTTAGCATGGGAAAAATTGCAAGCTAGAGAAATAGTAACGGACCCACATTCAGGTATTTTCCCTCCTCTCCCAAATAAAGCAGATCTATAGTCCTCAAATTCCTATTAATTATCTGGGGCTAAAGAGATTCATTTTCAGTAAGTTGAGAAATTCAGATTTATTTTGTGACTTGGTAGAAGTTACTTGGTGGCAAGAAAGTGAATTCCAGTAATGAAAGCTGGCAGGCCAGGATTTGTGCTCCACTCTGTTGGCGTATGAAATTATAGCACATCATTCAAACAAAATCAATAATCCAACTTTTATGTCCTTTGCTAGGTACAGTGAAAATTTTATTATTCTGCGATTATTTTATTCTTCCTGGATTAGGTCATGTGCTGTAGCAGTAAGAAACAGCTCAAGTGGATAGAATTTGCAAGATCAAAACTTGTGTTTTACCCACATACCATAATGATCAGATAATATTCAAGGTACGATGCTATAAAAGTCAGATTCTTATTTCCTTAAATCATCCCTGTAATATCCTGAATGATACGTGGAGTTTCAGTTTACCTAAAGAACAGAATTTTGCCCCTCAGTGTGGAAAGAGTTTTATAAGCAGTGGTATTCCTTAATCGAGGCAAACAAAACAGCAAGAGACAGTTTGTTTCAGCATCGAATTTTCTCCACATGCACAAGGGGGGGAAATCTGATCCTATTCTTGCTCCTTTGATTTAGCTTCTTCTGTGCCACTCTTTTTCTATGGAACAAGGGTATTTTTATAGAAAAGACAGATTGTTCTTAGGGAAGGTCTACACAGCCATAAAAGCCAGGTAATAAATTTACTTTAAAACATCAGCTCCTAAAGTATGTTTGCATAGTAAAGTATGGACCAGGCCAAAATCCAGGCTTAAACATTTTCTCCTTGTTATCACCTCGTTAAGCTCCCCACGTCTAAGCCATGCCTCCTACAGTCACAGGTATGGTGCCACTAATTAAGAAGAAGGGGCTCATTACAAATTCTCATTAACATCAATTGGAGTTTTAAAGCCAAATCCCTGGACTGAAAATTTACCCCCTTAATGTTCAACACAGGTGAACGAATAAAATCGTTTAAATGCCTGTATCATGGGGTAGTGCAAATGTGCTCTCCAAGGATGAACAAATTGCTTACTGTGGTCTGGCACTAATCCCATTGCTCAGTAAAAGGCAGGCAGAGCTTTGAAGAAAAATACTATTCAAAAGGGAGACACTGACAGAGAAACGGGTGGGGTGATGGGAGCTGGTATCACAAAATACAAATTATCATCTATGTGTCATCTTTGGGAAGGATAGAGAGATGAACAAAATAAAGATTGCACCTGACAATTAACTGCTCAACCAATATCATCTGAATTAATGAATGAATAAAAGTTCAACAGTGTAGTTTGACCTGCTAATGAAACTTATCTCTCAGATGCTTTTAACATTTGCTTCAGAATGTCCTGCATTATATTCCTTAAATCTTCTGTGATTATAATTTCTTACAGATAACACTATAAATTATGTTGTTGTGGGAAACTCTTGGGTTAAGACATTTCAAAATGCTTAATTTCATGAAAGTTAAAATGTATTGATTTAGTTGATTTGAAAGGGCTGTTTTGCAGTTCACTGAAGTGATAAGCCATATGGAAATAAGTCTCCTTGGAAAATAAAAGCAACCTTCTCTTGTATGAGATAAGGCTTTCTCTCTTTTATAAACCCAAAAGCTAACCAATTTTTAAACTAAATTTCTACTTTCCCTCATAATGCCTCTTCTTTACCCCAGTGTGAAAACAGTTACCCAGAAATGTTTATAAGATTAATGTTTGCTCTTAAACTCTATGTGGATTGGAGAATTTTTTCTGGTTTTATACAATCTTGAGTTGTATGATAGATTCTTTTATAAATTGTTCATATTTCTCCGGAGTGAGCATGTTGTTCATATTTAAATCACATTAACAGTTGTACCATGATTAGCCTCCCCCCAAAAGTATAATGACTTTGGTTTAGGTTTCTCATGAGTGTCAGATTTCTTCATGATGTCACTACCTATCAGTGGCAGTTACAGAATCACTGCACACTATAGCTAGAAGGAGCCTTCAAAGCTTCAAAGCTCTAGTTCATTCTTCACATTGTACAGATAAGGAAGCTGAACTCCAAGAAGTATAATTGACTTTCCCAAGCTCACAAGCAATGATAGGCCCCCAACTGGAATTTTGATCTTCTGATCCCTCTTTTAGCCCTGGTGTTAGTAGCTGACTCAACCCAAGTATGTAGTAGAAGTCAAGAGCTTCACTCCTCTTCCCAAAGTTGTTCTAAATTTGTAACTAATCAGAGTAAAAGAAACCCTTCAGAAAATATTCCACTGGATATATGGGAAGATCAGATATTTTACTTAAGACAGGCCTGCTTTATAAGCCTTATAACCTTATAAGTGTTAACTTTTCATCTCTTCACCTGCTTAAAAATTGAAAGACAGTGATAATGGATGCATAAATGCATCATGGGATGAATAAATTGTGTGAGTTAGAGAAGAGAAAATGAATGTGTTCGTGAAAGAGTGAGCACATCAATCAGTGGTGGCATGGTGTTTGCACCAGTGTGTCCAGGGGACACCTCACCAATCAATCATTCAGGAAGCTCCCTCCAGCTTTCAGAAGGAGAAAAAGATTTCACACTGAAGTGCGATAGAGAAAGCTTAGCATTTAAAGAGGTCATTCCAGGGGTTCTTCTAGTTTCCAGTGGGGAGGGAAAAATGGAAAGGGGGCAAAATGCCATAGAAAGCAGATAGTTTGGAATTTTTAAAAAAAATGCTCATTGCACTATGAATCATTCTCATTTTATATTGATTCAAAATCATTAATTAAACATCATTTGTTATATCCCACTCTTATCTGAACATAAAAATATTTGACATTTGTTTATAGCTTCTGCCTTCAAGGAACTTAAAAGCTAAAAAGTATTTACTCTTTAAAGCTTTCATCACTGTGCTGAATTATAATCCAATACTGCTGGGGGGTTTTTGTGTTTTTTTAGCATTAAACATACAAACATTCACGGGAAATGTTTCAGTTTTATGAATCTTTCATCTAATAATTATTGGTCATGTTCAAGACACTATTTTAGCTGCTGTATTGAAGTAACTTATACACTGGTAAGGCAAATAAAACTATTATGTAAGTAATCATGATACAAAATAGAAAGGAATTAAATGACAGAACTGTATAGGCAACATTGTCTATTCCCAAATATCCAAGGAGATAAAGAGAACCACAGAAGTATGAGTAAGTTTGCCCAAAATAATCTCATTACTGAGTTGCAGATGAGGGACTTTGTTCCCCAAATGGCTCAGTTCTCAGTAATATCTACTGCTGAAGGTGGTGTCTCATTTGCATAGCTAATTACTGAAATGCCTTAATAAAGTGTTGCCCAGTAGTGAGGAGAGGCAGCTACGGACAATGCAATGATTTTGTCATTCTTGCCACACACTCCTAACAGTAGGATTTCATTTACTGCTTTATGGTCACTCTATCTTTGCTGGCTTTTCAAGTCAAGAAATGGAGAACATCACAGTTAGGATTACCATCAAAGTGGGATTGTATCGGAAAACCCCAGCAGCCAAAAGACAACTGAGTGTATCCATTCCTAAGAAAACCGGCATCCATCACGGTGTACAATATGAAAACTGCAGTATCTAAGACAGTCTAAGACAAGATATGGTGGTTAACCTAGAATTTGAAAGCATTAGTGTGGGGATTGGGCAGATAGGGTTTGAGTGCTGCCTTTGCCATTTGTTAGCTACGTGACCAAAGATTTCCCTTTCTCATATGTATTAATGTTATAATAAAAGGTGGTAGTGGTTGCAACTTTCCTCCATTTTCCTCCTCTGTCACTCTTAAAACAGGTAACAAGCCTTTCTTTAAAATCTGGAGCTTGTATCACATTTTGTCTTACAGTGTGCCAGTGTGGGGCTCATCCATTGCCCCACTCGCTTATAAACTATTGGAGACAAGAATCTCTTGAATTCTGTTAGTGCCTAAACAATACCATACACATAACAGGCATTGAAAATTACTATTGATTTGAATGTTATGGATGATGTTATGGATGATGACAAAGAAACCAACTGCATTGAAGGCCATGTGAACAATCCATAAATCCTTACCAACCATCCCAGTTTGATTAGTATCACTATGGATTGAAAGTAGCATTCAACCCATAAGTAATTTTCTGATCTCGGGAGTTTTCTACCACTAACAACAATAATAGCTGTCATTTATTGAGAGCCAATTATAAATCTGGTATTTTCCATGCATTAACTCACATAGGCCTCACAATCAGCCTCCACAAGAGATATTTTAATTCCCATTTTAAAAATAACATCAAAATAGGGGTATCTGAGGGGTTCAGTCTGTTAAGCATCTGACTCTTGATTTTGGCTCAGGTCATGATCTTAGGGCCTGAGATTGAGCCCCGCACTGGGCTGTAGGCTCAGTGGCGACTCTGCTTGAGGATTCTCTCTCCCTCACCCTCTGCTCCTTATCACGCTCGAGTTTTCTCTCTCTTTCTCTCTCTACTAAATAAATAAATAAATCTTTTTAAAAAATAAAATAAAATAACATCAGAATAAGACTTTGAAGGCTGTTATGTAGGTAGTCTTATGTAAGCAGCTCACACAGCTTACAAGTAGAAAAAACCTAGATTTTAACTCAGGACTAACCATAAAGGCCCATGTCATCACTGTATTTTTTTCTTATTATTCAATATGGCCCCTAAATTCCAAAACTTGCCTAATTGTATTTTTTTAATTGGAAGTATTATATCTAGTAGTGAAATTCAGAGTTGAATAAAACACTTACACTTACACTTACTTATAAATAGCATTTCATTTAAATCTCCATAAGACTTTCTTAGGCACTTACAGAATTCTCAGGTCCAGTGTCCTCAGCAAATACCAGATGATACAATTTGTGTAAGCCGCTTATTATATCTACCCATCAATTTTGTCCGCTATGAAATACAAATGGCATTGATCAGAATACATTAAGTGTGTCACAGAAAGCAGTACATAAGAATCCGGGTCTGGGAAGTATTGGTTTTAGGGGGCTCCGAGAGTGGGAGAGTGTTGATAGCAGCAGCCAGGGCCGCGAGGGGGTTACTGAAGTGCTCGGATTCTCGCGGCTGTGCAGGGATTTAAACGCCACCATGTCAAGCAAAAGGGCAAAGACCAAGACCACCAAGAAGCGCACCCAGCGCGCAGCATCCAACGTGTTCGCTGTGTTTGACCAGTCACAGATTCAGGAGTTCAGAGGCCTTCATTGACAAGGAAGATTTGCATGATATGCTTGCCTCCCTAGGGAAAAATCCAACTGATGAGTATCTGGATGCCATGATGAATGAGGCTCCTGGGCCCATAAATTTCACCATGTTTCTCACTATGTTTGGTGAAAGTTAAATGGCACAGATCCGGAGGATGTCATCAGAAATGCTTTTGCTTGCTTTGATGAAGAAGTAACTGGAACCATCCAGGAAGATTACCTGAGAGAGCTGCTGATGACCATGGGAGATCGGTTTACAGACGAGGAGGTGGATGAGCTGTACAGAGAAGCGCCTATGGACAAAAAGGGAAATTTCAATTATATTGAGTTCGCGTGCATCCTTAAACATGGAGCAAAAGACAAAGTTGACTGAAAAGAACTTCAAATTCCAGCCAAACGTTCCTTGTTGCCACTTTGGGTATTTCTGAGACTTTCTCTTAGAGTCTGTTGCATGCCCTTAGCTGTGCAGCTTTTGCCTTTCTTGTTGTATTTATTCTCAGCCATTTTGGGCACATGCATCTCTATAATCAGACTGGAAATAGGACTTTTTATGATTTTCAGAATAGAAAATAGGGCAATTTAACTTACCAGCCCCCTCCCAAAATAACTGCAGTCTACACAGAGTCAGTATATTTTTTTTTAAAGATTTTTTTTTTTTATTCATTTGACACAGAGAGAGAGATTGCAAGTAGGCAGAGAGGCAGGCAGAGAGANAGAGATTACAAGTAGGCAGAGAGGCAGGCAGAGAGAGAGGAGAGAGGAGGAAGCAGGCTCCCTGCTGAGCAGAGAGCCCGATGTGGGCCTCGATCCCAGGACCCTGGGATCATGACCTGAGCCGAAGGCAGCGGCTTTAACCCACTGAGCCACCCAGGCGCCCGAGAGTCAGTATATTTTTTCAGAGAAAGTTATTCACTCAATTTTTTCTGAACCATAATTAAACTTTATGATAAAAAAAAAAGAATCCGGGTCTGGAAGCTACTTAGTAACTAAAAGACTTCCAGATTATATTTTTAAATTATATTTAAATTTAAATTTAATTTAAATTTATTTTAATTATGTTTTTTAATTAAAGCAACAATTCTTACTACTGGTTACTTATCTAAACTCATCAAATTACACCCACTTATAAGTAATGATGGTCTAGAGAAAGGACTTCAAAATCCTGGGAAGATAACCCTTAGAATACATAAGAATCATAGATACCTGAATATCAAGAACACTCAAGGTTTCCTAACATATGATTATAATAAGGCAAGTTCCTTTAAGAGATGACATGGCCTGTAATTACTGGTTTTTAGCTACCCAAAATTACTCCTACTTGAAAAATGTCACCAAAATCCAGTGTGAAACCTCTTACTTCTTGTCCACTCATATTGACCTATAAGTCAACTTTATAAAAATGAAATGATTATTTCTCCATGAATACTAAAGTGCTGACTTAATATGTCAGATATGTGGCATCTTATACATGTGTATACACACACACATACACACACACACACACAGAATGAGACTAAGAACATAAAACTTAAAGCCAGAAATCTGTGTGGTTCTATATAAATAGTAGATTAGAAAGCACTTAGTTCTTTGATTTCCTCTAATCACACATTAAAATAAGGGTATGTGGTGGTGTTATTTCAGTATACTATTAGTTACAGTGTTTTTCTGTTTTCTGATAGTTCCTTTTTTAACTAAGAAAATATTCATACCACAAATTAGACTTTGAAGTCACCATCAGTAGTTTCTAAGCTGAGTATACTGCGACAGCAGTATATTTTCCTACAGCCTAGACGGTGGATATAGCACACTGTAGGAAAGAATAATGTGAGAAGATACCTTGGTAAAAGGAATTCAAATATTTGAAAAATAATTTTCCATTCAAAAAAGCTAAAACCTGGAATCCTAGGTTTTTATGAATTTGAAGTTTTAAAACATTGTGTATCCTGGGGAACTCACACACTCAAAACTGCATCTTTGATTGAAGTGTCTGTGAAATTGCCCTGCAGATGGGCTCTCTCTGTTCTCTCTGGAGCCAGTACAAACTGGGCAAAAGAGAAATTTCTCTTCTTCTAGTTCTCATATTTGGACCTCTTCTGCCAATGATTGACACTTGCACACCCATTGAGGGGGCACTGTCTTAGAATCAGACCCTGAATGAAGATCTGTGTACAAGTGATTTGGGAGAGCCGTGCAGGACAGGAAACAAAGGAAGCCTGGCATGGGGCAGCCTCAGGCAGATATCCAGCATGGGGACACTGGAGTACACATTATGCCATAGGGTTGTCCCAACCCAGGCAAGAAAACTGGACTTCCCAACCCCTGGACTAGACAGTCAGTGGAAACTCCCAGGCTCTCTGCTACTTGTGGGCCAAATGGTTCCAGTGGCCCAGGAAGATGTGGCAGTCACACCAGAGGGACATGAGTGCGTAGAAACAGAAAGAGTAAAGGGCTTCTGGGCTAACATTGTTTGCAACAGGTTGTGCCCCAGATACCAGAGATGGAAATAGAGCCCAACTTCAGATCTACATTTTCCTTGGTATCTATTAAGAATATTTTAATTTTAGGATACAGAAATTTAGTAGATCTCACTTCAGATGTAGTCTGCTCCAGTATTCACATGATATCATCAGGTTCCATTTCTCAGCTCTACTTCCTATGGGTTTACTCCCCTCTCATATGACCTCCTACCAGTTCCAGTTTCTCTCCTCATTCCTATTGCAGTTCCAAGCTTTCTATCTCCATACACCAGGCACAAAGAGAAATGAGGGAATCCATATCTCAATTCTCACAGTAAAATTACTGGATTATTTGCGCGCCCTTCGATAGCTCAGCTGGTAGAGCGGAGGACTGTAGAGGGAAAATTACTGGATTATTTGCATTGATCCAGTTTAGATCACATGTTCAAACCTTTTTCAGTTGATAAAGCCATAGAAATGCAATGTGTTCATTGGCTTAAGCCTATGTTGCATGCCCATTACTAAATTTGGCTTAAATCCATGAGTGGAGTCAATATTATGCAAATGTCACAGTTTGGACATTCAGAAAAATATTAGGAAGAAAAAGAAAGTGCATGCTAGGAAAGAAATTAATAATTAACTACTAATCTCATGTTCTTACTATAAATTTGGATTGGCTATGAGTCCTCTGTGCCTGTCTTTAAGGGCAACTGGTGTTCAGCTGAAGATGAACTTCAAATTGCTACTGTCTTCATTCTCCAACTCAAGTTCTTAAGTCATTGGGGGTATTCCACAGAACCTTGATGAAGTCTAATACCTTTTATTGATTTTGTATTAGGATAACTCTACTTTTTATTTTAGAACCCATACAAGCTTATAAAATCCAAAAATTTTTACTTTCAACAACAGAAGGACTGATTTTGTGCACACCATTTTATACCTTCCCCCTCCCCCTCCCCTGCCACTTAATGAGGTACTATGGGCACAGTTTCATGTCTGTATATGTACCACCCTCTTTATTCTTTTTCATGGATGTATGATTTTTCATTAATGAGTTTATGATAATTTATTTCACCAATTATTTATGGACACTTAGGTTATTTACAAGTTATTTGCTGTTGTAAAAATTTTTTGAGAATTGTACAACATTCTTGTACAAATGTCTTTGTATTCCTCTGCAACAATTTATGTAGGACAAATTCGCCATAATGAAATTGCTGAGTGAAAGTATGAGAATACAGATAAATATTGCCAGACTGACTACGAAAATGTTCTGCCATGCTCTTCCCACACTGGCCCAACACTGGAACCTGTCAATATTTTTCATCTTTGCAAAAGCATAGAAGAAGAATGTTGCAGAAGTTCTTATTTTAGTCATCTACAGATCCTCAGGTTACTTCCCCTCATTCCTTACATGTTTTAACTTCAGCTTCTCTGTTAGCTCTTGGTGCTTACAATATCCTTTCAATATAAACAAGGTAGTCCTTCCAATACCTGCCTACTCTTCTTCATCCACAGACACCAAGCCTCATAGTCATACACCGAGCCTTGTTATTTTAGCAAGAACAGCAAGCCCTCCATATTCTCATTTCCAGCAATTTACTCTTTGTTTGCCACCTCCTGTATTTCTAGTTTATTCCCTGTAGTGCTCTGATTCCACTAGGACCTATAATCATTAAACCTACCATCTCTTAATGCTTCTTAGTCTTTTCTTGTCCTCCCTTCTTAGCTTCCCGTTGTCCTTCCTTTGTTTCCCTGGGTAGATGTAATGGCCCATCATTATGATCACTCCATGCATTCACGCTCATCTTTCTTGCCCCTTTCTCTCCCCCTCCCTCCATTATACTCACCTGACATAACCCCAATCCCTGTGCAATCTGGTTGACTACACACACTTTTCCTGTACCTGGGCACTTAAACATGGCTAAAGAAAAAAACAATGTTATGCTGACTATCTACTTTAAATCTGTGAGCACGTACCCCAGATGAGCCCTTTGTGCTAATGCAGCAATCTTACTATATTCTCTAATCCATTCACTCCCTGACGCTCCTTGATAACTAGTTCACAGTATCTCCTCTCATCCCAGACCTCCAACAATTCCTCCTACCTCTTGACTCACTGATGATGACCTTAATTCTCCGAGATAATGGAAGCAATCAGAGCAAAATTTCTACAACCCCCCCTCCACACTCAATATTCTATCTGCCTTCCTCCTGTTACTGCAAATGAATAGTCTGTATACATATCTAAGGCCAATTTTGAGGTAAGGAAACTTGAAGTCTTAAATAGGAATACTGCCTATGGAGTAAATTAATCTTTGCATACGGACTAGGCAAGGTAAGAGTGCATCAATTTGTTATTCAGCTCTTTGTTTGTATGTTGACTTCATAGTGAACATACTCTATTCATGTCATCGTGGAAATGAACAGGACCCCGTTAGTCATTTACCTATCCCCTCATTTTACAAGTTGAGACCTAAAGAGGTCAAATGACTTTCCCAAGGTGTGTGTGTGTGTGTGTGTGTGTGTGTGTGTTTTAAATGGGCAATTAGAGGGAAAATGGCAGGCAACATAAAGGAAGTTGCACAAATTTTTTTTCTGTAGAACTCACCAAAAATTAACAAATGAAGGAAAGACAAAAAATTAAAAAATGAATGAATGCTATATGCTATAACTAGGGAAGAATGAAATGAGTTATCTAAATATAAAATTATTAAATCAAATTAGGATAAGATGGTAGGAATCTACACAGAACTCCTTTTCTAGAGAATAATGTAATAAAGGGAAATGCATTTGTGAATAATATTTTTAAAAAACCTCATGATATTCTCCCAATTTTATCCTTAATTTAGAGGGATAGAAATTAGGGATAAAAATGAGGCACATAAAAATAAGCCATGACCTATGAACCAAATCCAGCCCTCTACCTATTCTTATAAATAAAGTTTTATTGGAACACAACTACACCTCCCCCCGCCCCAAAATATGTTGACTATTTCCTTTAGGAGTACCTGTCCTTTATTGTTTCAATATGATAATCTGGAGTCCTAGCTTGAAGAACCTCTGAATTTGGTCGTTTCTGTTCTGGGTCCAGGAGGGAAGAAGAGAGAAAAGGGGAATAATCTCTGTGGATAAATGTGCTTCATCCAGACTGGCAAGCAGGAGCCAACAAAGCCAGGGAGGCAAGGGGAAAAAAATGTGTGGTCAAACCACATGAACCACACAGGAAAATATCTGGGTTATGCTAACATATGATCACAAGGTGAAGCACAGAGTGCTTACCCACCTCTGAATTCTGGTGTATGAGGAAAATGAATGAAGTACTGTCAAAAACAGAATTTCCTTACTCTTTCTCCCATCCCCTCTGATATCTGAGACACAAAACAAATAATACTCAACATTGGCATATGTCCACTGCATATGTTTGAATAGAAAACTTACTGAGTGCTCAGGCATTCAAGAAAAGAAAAGCAATGGGACTACTCCCATACTATTTTGGAATAAGGTAGGCTTGAATCGAAGGACCCCCTTTAGAAATGAGAGCTACCAAATAAATTCTTTTCCCACTAAAATGAGAAAAAAAGAAAGCAATGAAATAGAACATACAAAATTCAGATAGAGGGAATACTTTGGAAGAAAATGCATTTCAAACATGGTATCAAAATTTTGCAACTACTTTGCACACTCAAGAAAATTGAATTTTATGAAATAATAGATCAAATATGGGATAATACAAGGATAATATAAGGAATACAGTGAAAAAGAAGCTGGTGGAACAAAAGAAAGAAATTGAGAGGAAAATAACACCACAAGAAAAAAAATGTAATGTATTAAAAACAGCAAAGAAGAGACTCAGCAATGTAGAAAACCCAGACAGGATTGAGGACAGGGTTGTGAAAAGTCACACAAAAATAAGAAGTCATGAAGAGTTAAGCACTTAAAAATACCAAAGTAGATGTGAAGAAAAATGGAAAGCTAACATATGGTTATTATATGCTGGCATGGGCAAGGGGGTAGGGTACAGAATAAATAAAACCCACAAAAATTCAGAAAAATAGTCTCTGAAAGAAGAAAAATCCTCTCTATAGATCAAAAAGATTCAGTTTGCTTTAGAAAATGCTTTTAAGAATGGGCAATACCAAGTTGTATATTTTAAGCTATTAAACCTCCAGGATAAAAAAAAAATTTAGAAAGAAGATCACTTAAAAAGTGCAGGGGAATGGGGATACTTAGGGATTTCAGGGTTTTTCAAATTACAGATGTAAAGACAATGGAATATTGTTTTTAGAATTTTCAGGTTAAAACTGTATCAGCCAAATTATACATTTAAGAAAATCATATTCTCAAATATGTATATGTCTTCCATGTTTAATTCTCCCAAATTTAATTTAATGTACTTTTTAAAAAAGATTTTTATTTATTTATTTCACAGAGAGAGAGAGAGACAGTGAGAGAGAGAAAGCACACAAGCAGGGGGAACCACAGGCAGAGGGAGAGGGAGAAGCAGGCCCCCCTTGAGCAGGGAGCCTGATGCAGAGCTCGATCCCAGGACCCGGGGACCATGACCTGAGCCAAAGGCAGACACCTAAGCAACTGAGCCATCCAGGCGCCCCTAATTTAATGTACCTAAAACTTACCCTAAACTTCCATTTCCAACAATATCATGGATTAGATTCTAGAGTTGTCAGATATACCAAATAAAAATACAGGATGCCCAATCAAATTTAAATTTCAGGTTAACAATGAATAATCTTTTAGTATAAGTGTGGTACATACAATGTTTGGGATAAACTTAGACTAACAGAGTATTCCTTGTTTATCTGAAATCCACACTTAATTATACATCCTAAATTTCTTGCAACCTTAAGTCAAAGAAATCCCTGTTTTTTTCCAAGTACGTATACCATATTAAAAAAGAAAGAAAGAAAAAATATCCTTTACATTGTGTGACTGAGCTTATAAGAAAGTAAAAAAAAAAATCTCTAGGGTAACAAGTAGAAAGGAAATTGATAAACCGAAGCCAAAACAATAGGAATTATTTGCTAATTATAGTGACCAAAACACCTGTGTTTGGTCATTTAGGGACAGAAAACAGTGCTTCTGAGCTATATAAAATAGAGAGTAAGAACTGAGGCCTATCTAGGGGCACCTGAGATCAAGCACCGCATGGGGCTTCGTGTTCAGTGTGGAATCTGCTGGAGACCCTCTCTCCTTCTGCACCTCCCCCTTGAGGGGNCCCGTGGGGCGTACTCTCTCTCTCTCTCTCTCTCTCTCTCTCTCTCTCTCTCTCTCTCTCTCTCTCTGTCTCAAATAAATAAATCTTCAAAGANTCAAAGAAAAAAAAAAAGAACTGAAGCTATCTATAAACCTCAAAGGGCCATAATCTCCATGAAAGGGATGGACTAAAGAAATGTGCTCACTAGCAAAAGGAGACAGCAAGGAACTTGTCTGTTTTGCTTTAGCCTCTGAGGAGAAAACAAAACACATTCCCCTGGAAATACAAGCACATAGATTTTTCCTCAAACAAACTTCGTGTTGAAACTGTACAATCAGTGTGGTCCTAGAAACCCTCAGCAGATAAAGTAACTTTAGGTAGTCCTGGAATAGTAAATTGGTAGTGTGGAGCAACTGGCAGAACTAAACACAAATTCCTCTGAAGAAATGCACATTGACACCAGGCTTTATGGGAACTCTACAAATAAAGTCAAGCCAAACATTAGTCCACCATCCAAAATGACAGATTACATCAAAAAACAAGCCACTACAGAGAAGAGTCATCAGAGTCATTAGGACAATACGTGAATAAACGAAAGATAAATACAAAAGAAAATAGCAGCTAATCTTTGACAAAGAAGGAAAGAATATCCAATGGAAAATGTTATCTCTTCAACAAATGGTCTTGGGAAACTGGACAGGCACATCCAGAGAAATGAACCTGGATCATTTCATTACACTACACACAAAAATAGACTCAAAATGGACGAAAGACCTCAATGTGAGACAGGAATCCATCAAAATCCTAGAGGAGAACACAGACAGCAACCTCTTCGACCTCAGTTGCATAAACTTCTTATAAGACATGTCTCTAAGGGCACAGGAAACAAAAGCAAAAATGAACTATAGGGACTTCATCGAGATAAAAAGCTTTTTTGCACAGCAAAGAAAATAGTCGACAAAACCAAAAGACAACCGACAGAATGGGAGAAGATATTTGCAAATGACATATCAGATAAAGGGCTAATATCCAAAATCTATAAAGAACTTATCAAACTCAACACCCAGAGAACAAATAATCCAATAAATGAGCAGAAGACATGAACAGACATTTCTATAAAGAAGACATACAAATGGCCAATAGTCACATGAAAAAGTGCTCAGCATCACTCAGCATCAAGGAAATACAAATCAAAACCACAGTGAGATACCACCTCACATTAGTCAGAATGGCTAAAATTAACAAGTCAGGAAACAACAGACGTTGGCGAGGATACGGAGAAAGGAGAATCCTCCTACACTGTTGGTGGGAATGCGAGCTGGTGCAGCCACTCTGGAAAACAGTATGGAGGTTCCTCAAAAAGTTGAATGTAGAGCTACCCTACAACCCAGCAGCTGAACTACTCAGTATTTATCCAAAGGATACAAACATAGTGATACGAAGGAGCACATGCACTCCAGGGTTTATAATAGCAATGTCTACAATAGTCAAACTATGAAAAGAGTCCAGATGTCCATTGACAGATGAATGGATAAAGAAGATGTGGTATATATATGTCTATAGGTATGTATCTATCTATGTATATGTGCAATGGAATATTACACAGCCATAAAAAAGAATGAAAGTTTGCTGTTTGCAAGGATGTAGATGGAACTAAAGGGTATTATGCTAAGCGAAATAAATCAGAGAAAGACAATTATAATATGATCTCACTGATATGTGGAATTTAAGAAACAAGGCAAAGGATCATAGGGGAAGAGAGGGAAAAATGAAGCAAGATGAAACCAGAGAGGGAGACAAACCATAAGAGACTCTTAGTCATAGAAAACAAACTGAGGATGCTGGAGAGAAGGGGGTGTAGGGATGGGGTAACTGTGCGATGGACGTTAGGGGAGGGTATGTGTTGTAATGAGCACTGGATATTATATAAGACTGATGAATCACAGACCTGTATCCCTGAAACAAATAATACATTATGTGTTAATTAATTGAATTTAAATTTTAAAAAGAAAAATAAATAAATAAAAATAAATTTAAAAAAAAAGAGAGAAAAAAGAGAATAGCAGCATTAGAACCCTAGGAACTTTCTATGCTCAAATTATGGATATACAACATGAGCTATTTGAGAAAACAGGAGACTAACAGTAAGCAGATTTTTAAAAGAAAAACATTTGAACATTTAAGACACAGACATTATGATTAAAATTAAAAATTCTGGGAATGGATTAAGCAGATTAGACACAACTCAAACAGAGAATGAGTAAACCAGAATACAGAGCTAATGTGATTTTCCAGAATGCAGCCCAGCAAGACAAAGATAAAATTAATCTAGGGTTTCTAGGACCACACCAATCAGTTTCAACTCCAGATTTGTTTGAAAGAAAATCTGTGTGTTTGAATTCCCACAGATATGTGTTTTGTTTTCCATTCAGTCATGGATGATACGAAACAGGTTAAAAAACATGAAAGAAAGAGGGTATCCATCTGTGCTCTGAAAGAAGAGAATAGGGGAAATGGGGTAAGATCGATACTCAAAGAGATCATGAGTGAGGAGGTTCCGGAACTGAGGAGAGACTTATCATGCAGGACAAGTAAGAAATCCCCACTTAAGCAGAGGGTGTTTTAACTCAGAAACAGAGATAACAAGAAGATCAAAAGAGAATAGTCTGCTAATGAGAGTGTTCATTGATCAACCTTTCCAAAGGACAGTTTAGCAATATTTATCAATGATTAAAATATCCATATTCTTTTACTCTCTGATCCTACTTGTAGGAGTTATCCTAACATGATAATCTGACAATAACCAATAAGGACATTGGTCTCTATATAATTTTTTAACAATACCTTTGGATGCAATTTAAATATCTGGTAGTAGAAAAGTTAAAAAATAAGTCATAGATGGCTGCCTGGGTGGCTCAGTCAGTTAAGCATCCGACTTTGGCTCAAGTCATGATCCTGGGGTCCTGGGACCTAGTCTGAGCCCTTACTGGGCTCCCCACTCAGCAGGGAGTCTTGCTTCTCTCTCTCTTTCTCTGTCCTTTCCCTGCTCATGCTCACTCTCTCTTTCTTCTCTCTCTCTCAAATAAATAAATAAATAAAATCTTTTAACAAAAAGAAAAAAATCATTGCATAATAGTACCTTTGCATATTATACAGAATTAAAATAGCTGATATATGTATATATCCCCATTTATTGATAAGGACAGAACTCCATTCTTACCAATAAATAAAGCTTATAGTAGAACAGCATATATCACATAGTCCCATTCATTTTAAGTTACATATATGTTTGTTTATATTTAAGATGTCTTAGTATATTGCCCAATATGGGTGCACATAAATAAAAAGAGGGCAATGGAATGGTCTGAAAGATTAAAAGTGGTTATGTGTTTGTATTTGGATTCCAGGGAATTTTTCTTGCTATGTATTTCTACAACATTTGATTTTTTTTTCTTCTAAACAGAAGCATGTTAAATACATCCACACAAGTATATAAGGAATATCTTACATTTTTTGATTCCCAGGACAGTTTTCTTTTCACTAAATGTAAGACCATTTTGCTGATCTATCATTTTGACTGGTGCTCATAGGGCTATCCACACAACTGTAATTGTACTATGCTTTTCTTTACCTTTTTGAGTGTATCTAGGAACCTTCATTAACACTCCCAAATGTCAGGTGTGACTAGTGAATGAATACATTTTGGTTACCTTATGCATGTAAAGACTGAGGAAAGTTATTCACAAGTATGGGGGAGAGAAGTACAGAGAAATACCAAGGGACTATATTTTAGCTAAAAGCCAAAGCAGCTACTACTGCACTACACAAAGACATCTCATATGTCTTGCCCAGACAGCATAAAACTGAATAGATACATGAGTATTTATAACTATTCCTGATGTTTCTGTCATTTTTAAAAATAAATCAGTTTTCATAAAGGTCCAAATAGGGCTGAGAAAAATCATAAATAAAAATATTATTGAAGGTAGTATGTTTTTTCTAAGACAATAGATAAAATAGAACAACTAATGGTAGTTTTCTTCCTTAACTTTTCTCAGGTACTTAAATTTAAGGAGAGTTGAATTTTCAATTGTGTCTCCTCGTGTTATATTCTTAGTTTTAAAAAAAATCATTGTGGTAACACCCCAGTGGCATTGATGACACTGGCACTAGATCTTAGTTTCAAAATGTCACTCACCAATAAAAGGAACCAGTATTCCTTGAAGAAATAGCTGACTGTTTGGCTGAGGCAGGAGGATCCAAGGTGAGCCTGGAGTGTCCGATACTCTGAGAAAGCAAGGAAGTGTTCAAAAAAAGGATGGGGACCTATCAAGTAGACAAAGGAACCATCAGGAACAAGCCGTCAGTGGCCAAAGCTGGACCAATTATAGCAACAAAACCCCAAGTATAAAATAAATATACATGAGTCCATACTGCTATAAATAATTCCCTACCCTCAAGTAGACACTAGTCTTAGTGACACCCTTCCAAAAAATAGAGTGGGACAGAAAGGAAGAGTAACTCTACAATATAAATCTGGCAAACACTACCTCACTCAAATGATCAAGGAACAACTAAGCTGTGTTCATTGCATGTAGTCCATCATGTGATAGAATGAGAAGAACACTTCACCTCTGGGTCATTCTTCAAAAAAGACATTAACTCTTATCCCTCAGGGAAGGAAAGAGTAAGAGGTGGAGGTGAAGCACAGGGAACTTCTAGGTCAGTGAAACTATTCTGTAAGATAGAATGGTGGGATGTCGTTATACACTTGTCAAAACCCATAGAATGTACAGCAACAGTGAACTCCAATGTAAACTACAGACTCTAGTTAATAATAATATATCATTATTGGTTTATCAATTGTAACAAGTGTTCTACATTAATCCACAATGTTAAAAATAAAAAAACAAGGGAGAAGGGCTTGAGGGGTATGTGGAAACTCTCTGAGCTTACACAATTTTTAAGCTGCCTCCCCAAAATAAGATATATTTTAAAAAAACAAAAGCAGTCAAAGTCTAAAAGAAGCAAATTGGTGGTAGATGGAAAGATATATGATACAGCAAGTGTAGTAAAAGGTTAACAGTGGTAGGCATAGATATTCACTTTATGACTCTACTTTTCTCTGTTGGACATTTTTGATAATAAATGTGGGGAAAAAGTCATTGTGGGTAATATTGGGAGAAAGCTTAGTACAGTAAGGTCAAAATGAGCCTGTGGGATTTCATTCTAACTCCAGTATGGATTTCTCATATGATTCTGTACAAAATACATAATTTGATTTAACAACCTAAATTACTAATCTAAATTTGAAACCCAATGGGTCTTGTCTTCAAAACCCAGAGTCCAGATTAAATTGCCTTGTTATTTGGGAAACACAACTAGATATTAACCAGTTCATATTATTTGAGAAATACGACTAGCTAATCTGTGTGGTTTCTCATGGGTAGTAGAGGAGTATGAGCATGCTTTGTGGTTTTTCCAGCGATACTGAGGACACGGTAGTGGATCTACGCAACTACCGTCCTGGACTGTGTCAGTGTTCTAGTAATGACTTAGCACTGTTTTATTTACCATATTTTTTATTACTCGCTACAACACGACAATAACTCCAGTTTTGGATGGTGCATATTTCTCATTATGAATCTAAATACACAGAATGTTTGCTGTTTTCAGTCACTACACTGTGTAAAATGGTGCATTAAAAATAGTATGACATATTTGCATATTTATCTGTATTAAAAGCCTCAAGTTATTCCAGATACACAGCTGTTGCTTTTTCACCATTTTTAAGGGAACTGTATCCCCTGTCCTATATAATTACATACATTTTCAAATGTATCATCTGAGCCAAAAGAGCTGTAAAGCTTCAAACAGGAAAACTGATTCTCAGAGGAGAATGATGTTAAAGGAGAGGAATTGTAAATTTTTAGTCATTGTGTCCAAATGACAAAGTTTTAACCTAAAATGATAAATGTGTTCCTTTGCCATCTCGGATTTATACATTTTAAACAGAAAGTAATTCTGGATGCTCTTACAAATTACGACCTCATTTCAGCAGAGAGACTGTTTTTTACCTAGTGTACAGAGCATTTAAGGAGATGCTGCCTTAGAGCCATCAGGTTACAGAAGACTCCACTTTGTGACCTCAAAGTGACAATTTCTGTTGTAATGTAAACAGATTTTTCTTATCGGTGCATTTCCATATCTTCATGAAAGCGGGAATAGTAGCATTTTTCTTTTTCATGAAAAGGAAACTCTACGCCCCTGAAATGGTAGCTGCTATCATCTTCAGAGTTCCCAGAAAAGTCCCAAATTGAGTAACAATTCTATGACATTTCATTGTTTTCTCTAGAATTTTAATACAGACTCTTTCATTTTAAGAAAATATGTGTGTTTTTTTCTACTCCAAGACCATGATAAGTTGATTAATACATAATTCAGATGCATACCAGAAGTTATCGTTTTAGTATCTGAATTACAGTTTGTTTTGTAAGAAGATTATTACATATAAGTCGTTGAATCAAAGATTTCACATTTCAGAGTTCAATCTCCACCATGTTAGCTAAATGAGAGGGGTCCTGAGAAGAGAGGATTATCATATATTAAATTAAAGTTTGCCATTTTGCAGCCCTAATCCTGTTGAAAAAAGATGATTTCTGTCTTACTTAATCAGCAAGAGGTCTTTATTGCCTTAAGTATTAATTGATTAGGTTCTCATTAAGGTCAAAAGTACACTTGGCTGACCAGAGGCAGCCAATTAGCACATTGTCAGCCATGCTTATTTACATTGACTGAACATAATGGTAGTTATTTGACTGTCAAGTCACAAGGTCACTGAATCTTTTGTGCACTTTGCCCTCTGAAAGGGCAATAATCATTCAGACACCAGAAAGCATTCATAACAAAGATTGAGTTTATTCCTTATTGACTTAAATCACTCTTAGAAACAGGTGTTTCATTCTCTTTGGACAAATGATATATCATTTCTTTGTGAAATACTTGAGGTCTGGTTGAAATTCTGTGGCTGATTGTGTCTGAGGATTTTTGTTCAGCAAGCAGCTTGCACTTCAAACTCTAAATAGCTTTTTAAAGAGCAGACCAATCCAATGACTATATCCCTTTTGCAATAGAGACTTTTCTCTTGCTAAGTGATTGCAGCAAGTTGCAACTAGTTGGGCACACTGCTGAATTGCCTCTGGGGCACCAGCCTCTAAGTGGAGGGTTAGAAGCACATTTGAGTCTCACCTTAGTGAGGAGATTAGTATGCTTTTTAAACACACTGCTGCTGACATGGGATATTGGATATTTGCTGTAGAGCAAAAGAGAAACAAAATTCAAGGTTATTCATGAAACCAGTAATCTAAAATTTCTGCCTGTAGTCCCAGTGGTTTTTATTATCATAAATCATCACAATTAATACGTACAGTGGTCATGTAACTAGTTGCATTTGTTAACGCTTTGTTTTATTTTTTTCTATGTGTCCTCTTCTACTTAAATTTAACATCATTATTGCTTCCATTTCCTGTTATTGGTTCAAATATCACTGATGATTCCATGAATTACATTTTAAGGAGAAAATTTTGTTTAATGCATCACTTTTACAACTCGTGCCTCTAAATCGAACTGGATCCCGTAAGTCAGCCTAGATTTTTTTCCTTTACATCCTGCCCTCCCTAAATATGCATCTCACTAAACATCACATTCCATCCATTCTAGTTACTGAATATCATCAATAAATACAAGTACTCTCCATTTCAACTCACTGCCACTGCCCCAGTTCGGCAATTTGTCTCTTGATTAAACTGTTGTAATGCCTTTTTACTGGCCTTCTAAATGATTCAGGGGCCCTCTGTTGGCATAACTATCTTCCCACTCCAGTGTGATTCCTTCAGAGTAGAGTGATATATTTTTATATTGCATGCCCAACAAAGTTAGTGTTTGGTACATATAGGTATTCAGTAAAAATTTACTGAATATATAAATAAATGACCATAATTAACTTTATGCTACATATAAATGTAAACCTTGATAGAATAGTAATTTATTATGATTTAAGAACTCATTAAATCAAATTTTTCACTACTATTAAATTATTAATTAATACTTTCTCAGACTTTTATAAGAAGCAGTAAGTTGTACTTCAGCCATGTGACTAAACTGACAGCATTGAATATGAAGACAGAGAGTCCAAATCAAAGGAAAAAATTACTACCATAATTCTTGAGTAATTAAGCTACCAAGTACATATAGAAAACAAATCCATATATTTTCAAAACATTTGCTTTGTGGGATCATACGATTTTCTGATGATTCAACATTAAATTAATGGTTAATATTTACATATTTTCTACCAAGTACTGAGAATTCCACATACATTATCTACCATCCTCTTAAGAACCATGTAATACAAATATCATAATTGTCATTTTATGGATAGGAAAACCGGTTTCACAGGGTAACTTATCCCAAGACACATAACTCAGGTCTCCAAAGCCTAAACTCTATCTACCACACGAATCTGACTCTAGTAAGTTTGCATCCTTCTTTCAAACTTTGGACCATCTATTTGACATTATTCTACAACTTCACTGGAAGATAGAAAGTGAGCAGTAAAAGGAAAAAATGATTAGAAATCTTGTTGGGTGAAGGGCAGGTTTCTCATCTCCCACTTGATCTTGAGACTGTTACCCTACTGGCTGAAAGAAAATATGTTTATATCATTTAATAATAAGTTTTTAGAAGAGCAAGCTGCCAATTCTCACGTTTTATTGCCTTTACTTACATATGAGACAAGCAGATACAACAGGTATTTTATTGCCTTTCCTCCTTTACGGAGATGCTATTGGAAGCTCTACAGTTAACACAGAGAAAGAAGGAACAACGTGAATTCATCGCACTGAGAAAGTCTGTTGATTTGAGCATTCTCTATTAGTTAAAAAGCATTTTATATGTCACAGACCCTGTGCTAGGTTTTGGGGGTAATGTCCCAGATTCTACAGAACACATTTTCACTCAAACTAGATAGATGTGAAACACTGACTTATACTCTTACTTAAGATAAAGTTCAGAAATTTTAAATAAAATTCAGCCATTAATATCAGGTTAAACTCTTGTTCAACTATCCCTGGAATCATCACAGTTGACACTTAATATTTGGTATGTAATCTTGAATTAAATTTTCATATTTTACTGTTTTTAGCATGCCCAGGTCAATCCTTCATTGTTTCATACTATTAGTTATTCTAATACTTTTCTTTCAATCAATTAGCTCTTATTCTATAATAAGAACTATTGTGCTTTGCCTAGTTGTTACCTATTTTCTGTGCTCTGTGCTTATCTAAAATAAAGCATGAAATTTTGGATTACCCTTTTCCTTAATCTTTTGGTTTATTTTAAATGAAGGAATTAAATAAATCGATTAGAAGTAGGATATTCTTATCCTTTGTTCAGATTTTACAGTGTTTCCCATGATTTTCAGTATTTGTTCTTGGCAAAAACCCTCCCTTATCATTTGCTGTGTTGCTTCTGAAAGGGATTCTTCTAGCAAGTATTTATCAAACACTCCTCACTATGTGCTGGGCTCTCTTTTGCTGCCCTCATGGTATTTACATGCTAATAGGGGAAGACAAAAAAATAGACTGGATAAGGGAGATGGAGAATGGAGGTAAGGATATGGGGGGGTGGGGATGCGACATTAAATAGGCGACTCACAGATGGGCCCATTGAGAAGGCAATCAGTTGAGCAAAGACCTGAAGGAACTAAAGGATTTAGCAAAGTAGGTCACCAGCATAGGGCAATCTAGGCCAAGGAGACAGCCAGTGGGAATGTGATAAAATAGAAGTGTTCAAGGTTTCAGGCTTGTTTGAGAAGTACCAAGGAGATTAATGGCACCAAACCAAGGTCAATTTATAAGAGAAGTCTAGAAGGCAAGGCCAGAGAGGTCAAAGGAGACGGCCAGGAATTGTGCCAGGCCTTACAGACATGGGAAGGAATTTGGCATTTACTCTAAGTGAAATAGGAAGCCAAGAGTGTTTTAAGCAGAGGACTGACTGGATGTGACTTGTATGTTAATATCACTTGGGCACTGGCTTGAGCATGGACTTTCCCAAGGGTAGAAGCAGATGGACCAATTAAGAAATTATCTCACTAATCCATATGAAAAATCATAGTGACTTGGATTAGAATGATAACAGAGAACTTGGTAAGAAGTGGTTGGATTCTGGATATATTTTGAAGGTAAAACTGAGAAGATTTCCTGGCAGATAGAAAGTGAGCAGTAAATGAAAAAAGGATTCAAGGAAGATTTCAAGTTTTAGGGCCTAAGCAACAGAACATGAGAAGGTAAAAATCCTTTCCTACACACTTGCTGCTCCTAATGATTCTATATGTCAACTCTATTTATAAAACTGGTTTAATTTCTATTTTACATATACTAGTACATGTACTAGTAAGTACATATACTTAGAAGGTAGAAACCCAATCAACTCAAAAGTTCTATTTCACTCTTGGTGAATTCAGAGTATCCTTATGTAAGCTGGTGTGCTAGCTCTCACTTCTGAGGATAACACCCCCTCTAGAATTTACTTGGATAACCTAACATCAACATGAGGATACTTCGAACACACAATAGAATGAGATAACATAGCCTTTGTCTTCTTTAAGCATATTGTCTGTCTTACCATCTAGGTAAGCCGAGATCCAATTTGGCCAAGTTTTGGATCTCAGGCACAAGGCCTAGCTACAGAGGGGGGTGTTTCAGTTAGCCTTGGATCTCTGTGTGACATAAAGGGAGGTCAGGTGAGAAGTTCCAGATGGCTTTGGGGAACGGAGACCCAGTGTGATATGTTACTTCTCAAGTCAAGGGGTCAGGCCAACCCTAACAATCAATCACGAGGGGCAGTGTTCTGCCCCAGAACACTGTGTATATTTTTCCAGTTAACTCAGAAGGCATTTTCATATCTCTTTTTATCCTAAGTATTTAAGAAAGTTCTTGCTGTACACTTCACACACTAACAACAGGTCTACTGTGGAGGTAGGGGGGGAAGATGAATACATATGAAGAGAAATATGAATAAATGTAAACAACCATAAAAATGTGTGATATAAAAATTCATGTCCAAAATGAATTGTCTTTATTATGCATCTTCCTTTTTTTTATTTTATGGACTGACTTTACTGTCATTTTAGGCAACTACTTTTAACAGCATCTCACTTGATAATGACAAATTTGTTGACATCTCTTTCCTTTCTAGATTTAGTTGAACTCCAGGGAAACCTTTGAAATGCAAATAATTGATCATTTCTTATGCCTCCAAGAAGGTTTGGAACATGGCAAACCTTATATGTGTCTTGGAAAGTATCATCTACTACCAGGAAAGAGTAGGAATCCATATCTAATTCTCAGATAAGGACTGAGTGAACATGAAATACAGACTATGGTCAACTTTAATTCTTTCCCACATCAGATTTTCATGAAACATTGTCATTTCCTTGAGTGAGACAAATGAATTTCTCTAATACTTTATACATCCATTGGTAAAATTCAATTCAAAAACAACTCTAAGGTCAAATATAAATTATTTTGTTGTTATATTTAATTTTGGATAATATGAAATCCAAATTCTATATCAAGACAATCCTCTTGTCTTTTCTTTGGCATTAGAACAAATTAAAATTGGTGAAGTCCCAAGATTATAAAGCGCCATTTAAGCATTCATGTTAGGTATCAAGATTGGAGAAGAATACAAAGACTAGTGTGTTAAAGGTTAGTTTCTGAGACCAGATGGAGCAACTTACATGGGTTATAAGGAGAAAATACAATACTCAGTGTTAGAAGGAGTAGAGGGGAGATAATATGTTTTGGCAGTAGCTCAGGTTCTTAATACAGAAGATATTATTTTAATCACCTTCATAATTGAATCTAATAATATGCTTTCCCTGTAAGAGAAATTATATTTCCTGTATCTCTGTGGGTACACTTCTCTGAGTCTAAGAAAACTATTTGTAAAATGAGAATTGAAAAAGGATCATATTCTTTTAAATGGCTTTCCTCAGCCCTTTCATCCGAGAGCCTGAGGCAGCCTCAGGGACTGAGCACTGGGTTAGACCCAACCTGCTTGTACTTCTTTTGCTGCAGAGCCCAGACCCATAATCCTGGGTCAGACATGTAGGAGTCTTGTTCCTCTATCCACTCTGGTTGACCTCTAACTAAATTCTGACTGCTTTTCTCTCCATTTGTCTGTGAAGAGAGTTTTCATTTTATACTCTTCCAATTTAACAGAGGGAAAAGGTTAAAAAGAATATGAAACACCCCCTTCAGAAAAACAAAACAAAACAAAAAAGTAGTCCATAGTCTCCCACTGTATTGGAGCCAAAAACTCTGCCAATTTTGCTCTCATATCTCTGAGTTGTACCCTGACCTTTTATATGACCAGTGGGGCTTGTTGCATAAGATCTATCTGGGCGCCTGTCTCAAAGTGCTATCTTTGTCCATATTTCAAAACACTCACAGATATTTTATCATTAATTAGTATTCATATTATGTCTCAAACAATCTGTTCAAGAATAGGGGAAGTGAACTAGTTGGACAGCTCTTCTGTTTGCCTAGTGATTAACATGGGTAATGTATGGAGAAACCTAAGACTTATAAAGGGAGAAGGCGGTCAAATGTTGGGTAGGTAACTCCTGGAACATCTAGAAGCTCACCTACTTTGGAGGTTGGACTTCTCCAGAAAAACTATACTTGGCAAACAGGGTGGGGAGACACAGACCTCTTTAAAAATAGACCCATGCCTTTTTGATTCACAGCATCCTGGATTGCTTTTCATCATGTTATCATGCCACTTGGGAGCTGGCTGGACTCCCTTGTTCAGTGACATATACTTCATAGTGTGTGTGCGTGTGTGTGTATGTGTGTGTTTTAAAACCATTTGTTCTTTCAACCACAACATGCTTTGCATTTCTCTTTCAAATTTGAGGGTATATATATAGATTGATCAAAATAATATTTTTAACATTCCAAACAATTTAGAGAGATAGTGGATGGGTGTCAGTTAATCTATTATGTTCCTCTCTTCCTCCTCCCCCTCTTCAGCTGCTAATCTTAGAACTTGTGTGCCAAATTGTGTAAGATATTCTTCCAATAGCTACATGTGTGACTCTTTTGTGAGCTCTACAGACAGTTATGAGGACAGATTTGGAGTTGCATATGGGACTGTCACATGATTTGATTGCCTTGTCTTCCAGGCACTGAGATTTCTTTTCACTGAGCTTTAATACTGAGGAATTTTTAGTTGTGATGGAAGTTCAGCAAAGTCTCTATTAAAGAAATTACACACCCCAGGAATGGGGAAGAAAAAAAAGTTTTTACTCAACACCACTCTGCATTTGGCATATATACTGAACAGTTCATATGTTTACTTTTTCCAGTAGTGAAAAAAATTCACAGAATTTTTATGAAAATCAGAGAGTGAAGAGACTTTATTATCCTCCTTGCTCTTTTGGAGCAGGATCTAGTAGATGTCTCGACAGAAAAAGGAAGCAGATGCTTTGTAAAAAGGTCTCATATAATTCATGTCCAATTATAGAGAATGATCTACAGAAAAAATGTTATCTATCAACTGTTAGGAGCCAAAAATACTGTGCCTTTAGTCTCTGAAACAGAAAGGTGCAAATCCATTTTCAACTTTACAGAGACATATTGAAAACCCTCTTTCAGGACCCAAACACCACAGCCCCTCATCCCACTGAATCACAGTACCACCCTTGAGGGACACACAGCATTAAAACAAGGTCTTTCTCTTAATCTTATTTCAGATGTTTCTCAAGAATAAATAATACCCTAGTGATATCTGTTTCCAGTGCATCGAGACATATAATATTTTAAAAGTGTTAATCACAAACCCAAAGAGCTTTTTTTTTCTTTAAATGTTCAGTGTATAAGATTACTTATCCTCATGTTATTTTCACTCTGTAAAACAAATATAGTGGTTAATTTCTGAGAGCTACACCTATTAGGTTTGAAGTCTTAATTTAGAAATAATAATGATGGCTAGCATATATCGATTGCCACTCTGAACCTAAACTCTATAAAATAAAGATTTTATATAAATTACTTCTAATCCTCAGAATAAGTCACCAGAGTGGGTATTATTATTATTATCTTTTTTTTCCCCATTGAGTAAAAAGTCAGAAATAGCTTGAATGAGGAGAGAAGTATATCTTGTTGTTTTGGACCTTAATTTCCTTCTCCTGTTTTAGGTTGAAGAAGTCTCATACCTTGCAAGGGAAATTGCACTAACACCTTGCACAGTGAAACTTATGAGTGGTAGAACATAAGCAGAAGCTTCCATGTCCTTAAACCACACCCTGAAAATTCTGGAGGGCACGCATAGAGGCACTGGACCTCACCATATTCTCCTGGCTCACTGTTATGTAATGGGCAGCAAGTTCATTGCAACTGCTCTGGATTCTTGGCAGATGAACTTAAGGACACATAAAAAGATACCTACAGTATCTCTTTTATTTTAGTCTGCAAAAGAGCAATTTATGAAAAGTTTTGCTTCAGACAATACCAGGTCTTTCTCTGTGCATTTCATAACGCTTTGAACTAAATCTGGCATAATAAGATTTGATTGAGCTGTTATGTTCTGCTGCGTAAGTGGCTGTGCACAATTGAGAAAGAAAATTGCTTAGTAGAAAGTTACAGTCATCACTAACTTTATCTTAATTCTCCAAAGCAAAAAGTTAAGACTTGTTGAAGAGCAGCTTAGAGCTCTGAGAAAATGTTGAAAAATACTCTGTTTAGGAACATTTCTGTCCATGTGGTATACTGTACTTTCCGGAAATGGGGGTTTATCTCTGATATTTGTTCACTTGGGGTATATTTTATCTTATTTCTCCAAAGACATTTGAAAAGGGCCTTTTCTATCCACTCTTCTAAAATATTTAACAGAGATGATGTTTTTCAGCATGAGATCTGTACCCTGGTTTGAGGTTGTAACTCCTAGTTATCCCATAGACATCAAAAACCATTTCTGAAATATACTGAATTTAGAATGTACCATTATTTATACTATTATATCATCAGAAAGTAATGGGTACTGAAAATAAATAATAGATTAAGCTGATGATTGGAATTTATTCTAGAAAGAACTTACAAGAATTTGTTCTCTGTTAATATTAAACGTATATTGGCAATATCATCATTATTTGCAGTGGTATTAATATCTACCTAGTAAATCTACGAGACGTGAATAACCAGTAAAACTAGCAAGAGTTTTAGTAAGTTTAGAGCTTCGTAAGGTTGCTAGTTGCAAAGTAAATATGAAAAAATCTTTTACTTTCTAAATATCAGCAGTAACCAATTTAAAAAGATAATGGAGAAAAAAGACAACATACACAGTAGCTTCGAAAAGCTATAAGAAATTTCAGGACCTCTATAAAGTAAGCCATAAATCCTTATGGTGGGTGAAGCTTTAAAAAATTGGAAAGATACACCATGTGTCTAAATGGAAATGATTTAAAGATACATGGTTTTAAATAGTTTTTATTTTTAATTTCATTAAAATCAAGTCTTATAGGGAATGTACTTAACACAACGATTCTGAAGTAGATATGGAATAAAGCAGGCAAAAATAGCCTGGAAGAAGCTGAAAAGAAGAAACTAGAGGAGAGAGAGGGATATAGGGAAGGAGAGGGTGAAGAATAAGAAAGCCACATACTGCCAGATACTAAACTATAATGCAGAGATACAATTAAAATCATGTGGCATTGGTATAGTAACAGATAATAATCCCAAACTTGAAATCTCTCTTAAAATTATGTGCTTTCATACTTGTAGAGGTGGCTGTGTTTCCTGAGATGCTGCCTGTTACTGATTTGGCAAACTTTGTTTTGGAGATGCCTTGTCTTCCATGAAGGAGCCTGCTCACTGCTACACCTAATAACAATGGAGTTTTCCAGCAGTCGGTACTAGCTGCCTCTTACTTTGATTGTTACACTTGCAGTTTCTCTGAACCCAACAGGCTCTAAAGCTCCAATATCTGAGCTTCCAATTGATAGGGAAAATATTTCCTGGATTTGTACTTTATTTTTGCTGTGGCTGACACATTTGAATTTGAGCTATTTCACAAGATTCCCCCTCCCCCACGCCCCTAGTGGCTTCATTTGGTATTCAATGCAAGCTAAAAATAAGATGATATAAAAATTTAAATTATATAAGCTAAACTTCAGCTTTAATATAGAATAAAAATGTTTATTCATTATGTATTTCTTCTCACTTATCCACAGATGTTAAGTCCCAATTTTCAAAAAGTTTCACCAAGGGAAGTTTGTACAATATTTTCAGTGAGGCTAAGGGGCAAAATAAATACTGGTCATTTTTAAAGATCTTGAAAAATAAAGGTAATCTCTAAGCATGCCAACCATACTCTCTCTATAACTAAATGTAATGCAAATTACTATATCAAACTGAAAACTTGAGTGTTCCAGTTAGTAGTATTTAGTTTCTTGCTTAGTTAATGTCAGTTTAGGTACTGCTTATAGTAATTTGCTACAGAATCATTGTAATTATTTTGGTGTTGTAAGAGAATGCATTTATAGCTAAGAAGAAAATGAGTTTGGGAAAGATAATTTGGAGAGCTGAAATTTATGGCCAGTATTCTAAAATATAAGGAATGTATCCAGTTTTTGCTTTAAAATGACTAGCTATTAGAAGTTAATGATCATTTTATAATTTTCTATAAAGTGAAAGAAAAGTGTTTTTTAATTTAATTACCTATGCCTGAAAGGATATTTGAGTATATTCTTACTAGAATAATTAGTAATACGAACATATCATAATAAGCTATTATACTCTTTCCAGAAATTTTTTGGTTCTTTGGTTTTCTTTGAAGGTGCTAGGAAAGTACAGACTGACATAATATTATTCAACATGCTGATACTTTTAGGATCATAATGTTGGTTGTTAAAACTTTACTAAATTGACTTGACAGTTTCAAATTAAGTATCATCTTGTGTTTTTCCTTTCTCCATATCTTTTTAATGACAGTGTCATATAATATGATGGTTTTATGAGTGGTTTTGCTATCTCATTCATCAGAGTAATCAATGGGGAAAGGAGCCATATGGGTTGTAGTCCATTTGTATTGGATAGGACAGATGGCATTATTGATAGATGGAAATATTCCAAATATTTATCGTATAATGATATCACAGGGACTCTGACTTTTGAATTTTAGTACTTTAATTTCTACAGTAATGGGAAAATTAAGAAATTTATTCAGTTATTATGTATCCATTTAATTATATCAATGTGTGAATTGTAGCATTAATTACCTTTCAGTTAATAGTTTATTTTACATGATGGGCATTTTTCTTTCTAAGTCTTTGTGTTTACTTATCTGATTTCTGACCAAGCCATCAGTTCAATCTTGAGGATTTTAAAGCTGAAAACAGTTTTTAGAGCAGACAGTAAGTTAAAGATAGGATCCCAGAAGTGAATGAAGTAAAGATTCCATAACAGTTCTTCACCAATATCACCTCCTGTGGGAGGCAGAGAGGGAATGGGTAGTCTTAAAGACTCTATACATTTGCCTCTTGCATAAATTTCTACCCCCAATAGATTTGCTAAAATTATGCTCTAATATAAGCGTGAACATAAGGACAGAATGATATGATTCAAGTTCTAGTTATATTTCGTTTTCTCAATTTGAAATTGAGTCATTTGAGAAAGGGTTACTGCCGTGTAGTAAAGTCAGCGCACTGTCCTCACAAATGTTTGATGCCATCCCAAAATCACATTTGCACTAGAAGAAATAAATAAATGAAATCCAGTGGGAAGGAGGTCTTCACTTTTCACTGTATATACTTTTGTATTGTTTAAATGCTTATTGAATGCACATAACCACGCTTTACTTTTGCAATTACAAAGTAAGAAATGATAGTTTGAGTCGTTTCCAAACTTCTCTTGCCATTGTTTATTTTTAAAATAGTATCAACCCCTACTACTAAAAGCCTAATATGTATAAATACTATGTATTAAAACTCTCTGATAGTACCTCCAGGTAACTTTCTATTTTATTTAGAAAGTAATGTAAATTCTTTAAAAGTAGTGACCATTTATTTCCAAACTAAAATTTAGGACACATTTTCTAACAGCATTTTTTTTAATTTTTGAATTTGTTATTGTGAAAAAAATTACAAAAGCATAAAAACTAAAGGTTTTTACATTTAGTTATCAATTTATCAATTTACAACTGACTGACACCACTAAATCCCCAGTGTCTAGCTAACTGCCTTACGCATATCAAGAGCTCAGTGTTTGTTGGTCGATAAACAAGGAAGAATGCTGTACACTACAAACATCTGGAAACATAGATTTTAGTTTACTATTTTCAAAGTTATAGTGTGATCCCATGAACCAAATAGAAACTTTATGCTAAAGTTTTGATAAGATCACTCTCTTTAAAAAGTTCTTATAGATACAGACTATGTAATCATATTGAAAGAAGAAGCCGACCAAGCTTAACTTAGTCACAACTGTCCACTAGCATGCAGAGAGTCAGAAAGAGGACATGGTAAGTTAGACCTATCCCATTCAAGATAGACTGTTGGCCATATGACTTAGAGCAAAACAACACTACTTGTATTCCTACTGCCCTGGCAAATACAAATGAACCAAATACACCCTGACAATTCCAGATTTCTCCAACACAGAAGACGGTCTCAGAAGCGCTGATGAAATTGGTGTAGATAATCTTCTGATAGAACTCTTGGGACCAGTCATAAGCCAGGAAAAAGATTAGCTCCAATCGAAGTGATATGGAATTTAAAACATTCTACACATATTTCCTGTTTCTTTAAAAACCATCAAAGTCTCAGGAATATAAAAGGCATGGGGTTTTGTTTTGTTTTGTTTTGTTTCTGGTTACTAAAGCCTTTTATTTCCTCCATTTATGGAATCACACATACGAGTGCTTTCCAATAAAGTTTGGGAATAATTTTTCTCTGAACCCCGTATCTACATTTGCAGACTTTACCTTTCCCCCATCTGTTCTAATTTTCTCGTTATTGGTGTTTGTCTCCTCTCTCCTTCCTCCTTTGGTGCTCTTGCACACATTGAGGGACAGAAACAAAGAAAGACGAATCAGCTATTTGTCTCAATCATTATTAACAGGACACTTTTCAGGCAACACTGCAGTATAGTTATGTTCTTATGTGATTCTTGTTGATTTAAGAAGATTTTATTTTTCCTTTCTTATTTTCAATTTTGTGTATTTGGAGAAGGTTTGTTATATCTTCCCACTGATGGAAAGAAGAGAAAATGTCTAGAACTGAGCAAATACCTAAAAATATTCAATCACATATATAGCAAATGAATGACTCCTTTCACTGTATTTTGGTAAAGGTTTTTCTCTTTAAAGTTCCTAGCTATAGTTTTGAGCATGGCCCATCCTCTCTCCCCCACAAAAGACCATACATTCCTAAAAATAAAACATGAAGACTAAACCTCAGAATTTAATTTGTCCTAAGAATTTCATATGGCCTCAAATTATTTAAAGACAAACAGTATTAAAATTGTGTTTTAAACAAGCAAGACCCATACAGAAGCAAATTTTCTTTATAATATTTTACGAACACTGGAATATTTATCTGATCTTCTTTTTAAGATGTAATACTCTTACAGAAGAAACAATATAAAGTGTTCAATAATAAATTTCTAAATTTAGTCCCTAGCCAGTTGGACTTTGATTTAATCAAATTTGTCGGGGGGGAAAAAAATTGTTTTCAGGCTACCTACTTAATTTCTGAGGAAGGGATGATAGTAACTGATCATGCTGTGAATAAAGAAATAAATTTTGACGTACTAAGGCAGTATATAAGCTGAAGTTCTTGAACAAAAGCAGCCTGTCAACTATGGTGCATTTAAGTACAAGAAAGATTGATGTTTGCCAAATGTCAAATCAGAGAGAAGAAAAATGTTTTCAAGCTTAGGGGACTGCCAACAATGAAAGGGAAAATAAATAAAAATTTAGATGTACAATATTGTTATACCTTATCAAGGAAATGTTAATTGAAATCAGGTCTCCTTTTTGAAAACATAATGTGAAATTTCCACCAAGAGACTACTCAAGAGTCTGACAATTAACGCAAAAGTAGAATTTTAAAAGATACAAAGAGATGGCTGGCATTAACAAAAGTTGTGCTGTTAGATAATCAAAAAGCTATCCCCTAGATTTCATTATCAATGAACTCCTCCCGATTAATTAATATAATTGGTTATGTTGCTGAGAGACAGCTAAGAGTTCTGAAAATTATCGACATGAACCATGTGGGACCCCATCCTGAATTCAACAGTTAAAATATGCAGGTTTCTGTTTATTTATTCTGCATTATCAGGTTTATGACATTTATTTGGTAGCTAGATATTGTTGTGAATGTGCAATGATTTAGGTTATTAAAATACAGTTTGGTTATGATCCATGTTAAGAACATGCAGTGCATTCAAATAACTAGGTAACATCAGGCCTTTCATCTCAGAGCAGTATGTTTCATTTCCCTAGGGTTGGGATGAAATTGAGATTTTGTATTCATTCGAAGTAATTGTAATGAGAATATTTAACATGGGTCAAATGGAGAATAGTGGCACCCTGGAAGTGCTTAGAAATAATTTGCCTTTTTTATACATTTTTCCACAGTGGGATTGAAAGAGATTACCACACCTTGTTAAACAATGTTATATTGTTCTATTTGTGAATCTAATGAAATCTTTGGTAGAAAAGAGCACAAATTGCTTAAATGAATTTTAGAAAATAAGAAGGCATTTGAATCAAATAATTATACATTTGAAGCACATGAGATACTATTAACAATCTTTACCTACAGAAAATAAGAGATATGTATATTTTTAAAAAAACTCTTAATATTTCCTTTTTATTCCCATAATAGAAAGTGGAGGAGAAAAAATAGAAAGTGGAGGAAAATTGTATTTTATTTGCCCACAGACTTGGGAAAGAATTGCTCAGCAGAGCTATGTACCCACAACAGATTTTTTCCAGACTCCTTTTTCCCCCTGAAGCAGTCTTTTTATTTGAGCCCATAAGTGATTTTCCATCTTTCTCACTGAAGTTTTCAGGTATATTAGCACCGCGATCTCTCAGGACATTGACTTTGTTAAAGCCAGAGGAAATAAATTATTTCTTTGTGCTGGTTGTTTGTGACTGCTAAACTGGATCAGCCTGTGAATAAAAGCTGGTCTGTCACTGAATGACCGGTTATCGAAAATCATATAAAAATATTAGATTGAATGGTATCATGTGATCTTAGAGAAAGTTTCTTTACCAAAAAAATGCAAATACTGATAAAATTCATTGAGCTCTAAATGATATTCAGAAACTGTTTTAGTGCTAAAACATACCCAGTGATTGCTTAAGGCTAGATTACACTGTCTCAAAAAAATATGATAAGTTGGATCATGTAACAGGCTAAAATAATACAACATTTTCCAAAAGAGTTACAGGCTTTTGCCCTAAGTGAAAATGTATTTGTGTTGAGCCCATTCTAGCATGGAAGCTTGTTTGAACGTTCTGATAAATCCAGACATTACTTCAGGAAACAAAGAAGTGTCTTTCCAGTACCATTAGGAGTTAATATATTACTGTAGCTACTATTCATTGTTTATGCTTGATGAAGGCCTTTCAAATGCGCCCAGGAAACAGCCACTATATTGTATGTAGCAGATGTAGTCCACATCAATATCTGCAACAAGTCAAAGATGCCTAGCAATAGCACTATAATTTAAGATTATTCTGGAAGTTCTAGACAATTCAGTAAGGCACTGAACTGGTAAGATTTATTTTAAAAAAAAGGAGAGCAAATTATCATTTCCATGAAATGTATAATCTCATACAATATAGTTTAGGTCAAACATACCTAAAATTGCCCGGGGCTTACTCATCCTGTTTCAAAAGAATATAATGAATTGGGATAATGGGAATGGCTTTATATAATATGACCTTTTCTAATACATTTGCAGACTCTTGCCTTACGTAAGTGTTTATTTGTGTTGAGCACATTCTCACATGGAGAATCTAAGTGAATCAACTGGGAAAACTGCTTGAACTAAAAAGAGAATTAACTAAGATCGCAGGATACAAAATAAATAATATATTTTTAAATTTTTCATCCACTAATACTGTCTTGATTTGGGGGTGGGGAGGAGGGGAAATGAGGTCATATAATAATCACAATTATAAGATAATTGGTTACAGTCTTAAAAATTGCATAAGACCCCCGTCTGGAAGGAATTACAAAATTTTCCTGTGTAACATAAAAGACGATAGCTTCTGAATGGGGATATTGTAAAGATGGCATTTAACATACAGGTATAACTTTAGCACATCAGTCAGAATTCTAATGGGATTATTTTAGAAACATGAAGAAATTATTCTAAAATGTTTATGATTTGAAATAGCAAAGGACAATTTTCAAAATATTAGTAAGAATTTATATGACCTATTAAATATGAAAGTATTTTTCTAACACTACAATGTTTAAGATGACATGGTACAGCTGCAGCCAGATTAGTAAAATGGAAGAGATAAACACAAAATTAACCCTACATTTCTATGAACCAAATATGACAGAAGCTCCAAATAATGTAGATAGAATGGATTATTCAGTGAATGATAGGGATTTCCTAGAATTTGGGAAAAAAAAGAGTGATACAATAGAACTCAAACATTAAATACAATTTTTAAGAAATTTTAATTACATAGAAATATTCATAGAATAGAAAAAATTATGGGCATCTGGGTGGCTCAGTCAGTGAAGCATCCAACTCTTGATGTTGGCTCAGGTCTTGAGATCAGAGTTGTGAGTTCAAGCCCCATGTTGGGCTCCACCCTAGGCATGGAGCCTACTTAAAAATGTAAAGAAAAAATTGAAAACATTTATACATTATGAGTTTAATCAGGTAAAGTACATATGAGTATGTGTATATATAAAATAAACTGGTAGGAATTATACCAGAATGATATAAATAGTAAAAAAAAAAATAGAGGAGAAATGTTGGTATGATTGCAGGTGATTTTAATTTTCTTCTTTATCCTTTTTGTAATTTCCAGCTTCTTTCTTCAATTATAGTATATTATATCATCAGAAAAATAAAAGTTTCTGTCTTTGGATTTTAAAGCAGCCATCGTGGGGTGCCTGGGTGGTTCACTTGTTGGGCACTTGACTCTTAATTTTAGCTGGGGTCATGATCTTTTGGGGTGGTGAGATCAAGCTCCGAGTTGGGCTCCACTTAGGTGGAGTCTGCTTGTCCCTATCTCTCCTGTCTTCTCTTCCCCCTGACTCACTGGCATGTGCACTCTTTCTCTTTCTCTCAAATAAATGAATGATAAAGTAGCCATCATGTTATCCTAGTATGTAACAAATATTATACATTTCCCAGCATAAAACAATGACAGACTTGCCTCAAGAAGATGCAGTTTTACTGATGTTTTTCTTTTCCTTTTGCAATGTACAATTAGAATACTACCTATAAGCAGGGAGCATACAGCAATGCTCACCATTATATTTCCAACATTTAGATAATATTTTTTTTAGGTACTCTCTACACCTAATGTGGGGCTCAAACTCAGGACCCAAGTGTCACATGCTCTCTGACTGAGCCAGCCATGTGATCCAGCAAAGTACTTGATACATGGTAGGCATCCAATAAATATTTGACTAAGGAAATACCTAATTAATCAATACAAAACTCATCTATTTGCAAAATATTAATGGATTGATTCTTTCGAATATTTTTTTCACATTAGTCATTTTTAAGGGTACAATCTGATCGAGAAATGCCCATTCTTTGATTATCTAGTATCTAATTTGAACTAATTAAATATGTTCCTCTTTTAATTTAACCTAGGTAGATGTAGGCTAGTACACAAGGCAAGAACTAAGAACACACAAGAAACATCTTGCTGCCTTCTATTTTGGCATGCTAGCCCTAATATTCTGTCATCTTCCTGGTTTGGGAAACCTAACCACCCCTCATACTATACCACCATGACACCTATTATTCGAAACCTCTCTCTTCTATCCTTTCTTTCTTTGTTTTCTAGAGAATCTCTGAGCATTTGGCTTAAGTTACCCCATTGCTTGGAATCTAATTCATTTCCTTTGAGGAGGCCAATACTTCTTCAAGCCCTGGTGCCGTCATTTAATAAGATGTATTTTTTTCTCTTTCTTCTTTCATACACCCATTTTCCTCCTGCATCCCACTCAACATTTTCCTGTTCTGTTCAAAGAGGATCTTCTTCCCCTAGCATCATTTATATTCAGCCAATGTGTTGTAGTTACTCCGTTCTTTTTTATGGTTTAGGACTATCAGTTAAAAGGTTGGTAATCTGTCATCCTTGAATTATATTAGAAAAAAAATGACATGAAAAATAACTGATCTAGAAGTCAAGAAATTTGGGTTTTAGTCCTTACTGTTTTTCTCTCAGCCACAAGTTAAAATGAATGACAGTTAATTCAACTATGACCTCAATTTTCTTAAAAAATAATATCCCCTTCTAACATTGCCTTTGACCATTTCATTCATTTATTTATTCAACCAATGCCATTTATTGAATTCTTACTGATTTTTCCTGCACCGTGTCAGGTATTCAGTTAGGATACAGAAATTATTAAGAGATAGTTCTCACCTCCATGATACAAGTTGCATTGCTTTCTGCATGAAACTCTGAAGGAGCTGATTATTCTATAACTGAGACGTTGAATCTTGACTTCTGACAGAGCTTCCTAGGCAGGGTCTTTTAAAAGTAGAGCATTAAATTTTATAATATCACTCTATCAAAAGGATAATAAATTATTTTTAAAATTATTTCTATATTTAGATGTATTTGGAGTATTATTTTAAGAGAATGCATTTATATTTTTTATAATGACTTCCCAGTTGTACTTATGGTAGTATGTTACCTATGTTCAACTTTTAAGAATTTTGAGCAGGCAACATTCTTCCATGAGGACTTTTCAGATAAAGATTTCTGATCCTGTTTTGCTTTCTGTTAACTTCAAAGTATAGGAAGGTGCATCTTTGATATCCTTCAAGAAAAACTTAACATATTTCCTATTTGCTCACCTGAGGAAACTCCTTTTAAAAGAAAGAATAGATAGTTTTCCAAGATGAATAGTTCTTCCCGACTTACACTCGACTCAAAGGATAGAATAAATGAATAATTTTGTATGCAAGTTTCTTGGTTTGCTTACAACTTTCTGCTAAGACTCCAGAGACCTTTAAGCAAAGGATTCCACCCAGTACATTTGTTGTATGTGTATGTGTGTGTACATTTTTTTTCCAGAAAGCATATGTTAGAAGGGCTATTAAGCAATTAGCTTCATGCATATAGATAGTTCATTTTGCACCAAACCATATGATGTGATTGGAATTTATAGAAAACCATCTTTCTTGCCAGGAATTGAGGCAAGTTAATTCTCTAGTTTGGAGAAGTGTGGTCTTATGGCTGCAATCTGTACCCTTAAAAATTAGGAGCCTAGTATTCTATATTTGATAGCTTAGGAAAGTATATAAAATATAAAAAATTGTCTTTATTAAATATAGAAATTGAAAAAAGAAAAAGAAAACTCAAGTAGAGCACCTGGTTCATTTTTCATGCTCACTAAATATTTGTTAACTTACAATAAAATGAAACCAGCAGGGATTGAGATTAGTTTTGCTTTTTGATTTTTTTTTTAAATACGTGCCATAAAGTTTTGTGTCATTGTCAGATTTGGCTCAGAGCTTTCTAGCAGTCTATGCAAAAAAGGGGAATGCAATCAGTGAAAGAACCTGTCATGTCAATGAGATGGAAACAAACTGTCTACTCAGGTGAAGCCCAACTACTTCTAGGGATTTCATAACCCTTTCCAGAATGAATGAATGATGCTGAAAGCTGCAAAAGATTTCTTCCATTTGCATTTTTAGGAGGTCCCTTGGCTCTTCACTGTCTTGACAGCAAACAGAGAAGAACTTCCTGTCGCTATTTCTCAGGTCAGTGGTCAAGGAAAACTGCTTTTAGAAGGACAACATACCACCACTGCTTGATAGGATAATGTGTCTTAATTCAAAAAATACTCTGAAATACCTAGAAATCCTGAAGCAGAGATAGATCGATTGCATATACTTCAGGCCTGTATACATTTTCCATGTGTAAAATAAGATTCATTGCCACCTTTTAAAGTTCTAGTTTGCTTTACAAAGGGAGTGTGTTACCATCTTGTCTCGTTTTTATGGTACTCATATCCCTAGCCACAACCATTAATCAGGAATTTTTTTCCTCTTTTTTTTTGAGGGGTGGAGATTATGCTAAAAATCCATGGAATGTCTCCTACAAGATGTAAAATTCTACATGATTGGCCTTTTGTAAATATTAAGCAAACCCAGTAAATCAAAATGATCAGATTAACATATTTTAGCAGAAGCATCCATATGAAAGGAAATGTTGACATTCTTTATGAAAGCTGCTTTTTCCCTTTACTGCTGCCATTTTTATTGTGGATTTCCCTGTTCAGCACTTAGTTCCAATTTTTTAAATGATCCATTTCAACACTAGACAGCAATATTCTTCCAGTCATATGAGTTTTTGGTTGCATTTTATTACATTAAAGATTGCAGAGCTCTACTGTGAATTATAGTATTAACATTTCTTGTATTTTAGAGGACTGTGTTCAGAAGAATTCATGTGACTGAGCCCAGGAATTCTTTGTTTGGGCCTTTGAAGAGTGAAGTCCAGTGTAATTTAATCTTTAGTGGTAACTGGATTAGGAGTTCATTATATAATTTCAAAAAATTCAAAAGTACAAAAGCAGTAGATATTTCATTCAAGAATCCCAAGAGGTATTTGATTTAAAGTTGACTTACTCAGAAAAAAAATTAAAAATAAATAAAATTGACTTACTCAATTGAAGATGATAATACTTTGAAGTAGTAACAAATTTACCTGAATATAGTTTTTTCTCAGAACTTTGCTTATAACTTAGTTACCTAAGCTCAAAATGCAGTTTTCTTAGAAATGATGCCATAAATTCGAGTCCATCCAATGGATACTTAAGTGCCAATGCTATTGCAACCCTTAAGAACTTACTTGCTGGTGGTGTGGAAAAAAAGGCAAGGACACAAATAACTCAGCAAACCTCTTTTCAACACATTGTCAAGTGCCTTATAAAGCAATCTCAGACATGGCAGGGAGCCACCACTGAGTTTCAGAATCAAAAAATGCATAAATTGTTACAAGCTTATTCCATAGATCAGCTACCCAGAACTTGGGAGGTTTGTGCTAATAACTTACTCTCAACTGATTGTCATTTCTTCTTCCTCAGCATAAGTGCCCTGCTACACAGCTACTCCCCCCAAATTGGATGGGGTGATATAAAGCTGTTCAGGCTGATGAATAATCAGAACTTCACTGGATTTAAGAACTTTACCCTCTTTTTATTAAGCTTAAAATCTCTACCAAGGAGTCTCTTATCACTTAGGTATATGATTAATATTGACGCCCCCCCCCCAAAAATAACAAATTACCAAAGCACTTTTATCATTTTTATCTCCTCACTGGAAGTGGCAGAGTTTCTGACACCATAGTCTATTTTCACTTGTGGTGAATTTATTTTATGATCTCTTTAGCGCAGAACAGGATTTCTGTTAGTATTTTTGAGAACTGTTTACACTGTTTTACCTTAGATTTCATGTTTGCATTTGGAAGCAAATTTTCCCTGTGGATCCCATTACAAATGTGATTGAGAACCCTATTCTATTAAATGAGAAATACCTCATTTTATCAACACTTGAATTTCTCTCCTGGTCTCCCAATCGGAGATGGTATTTAAAATAATTAACATCTACTGTAGCACCCACTCTTGACCCACCAGCCAGCCTCCCGGTTTTTTTGTCTTAGCTCCCTCAGAGCCAAATTCCCTAGGAGACTGAAGTTCTCACAGCTCCAGAAGAGACAAGAACCAGTCAATCTGTAGGTATCCCCGAAAGACCACTGGCCATGCCCAGGAGGGAAGGCTTTAAGAGATTGACTGACACAGGCATCAACTAGTCAGAGTTAGTGCAGGTTTCTGCAAAGCAGAGCATGAACTCTTTACTCGCTGTACAAGGGCATCCTGGATGAGAAGCCAGCATGGCCAGGGCACTCTTACTAACCTGTGGGGGAGTTTTAAAATATATATTTTTTTTAATTTATTTCACAGAGGGAGAGAGATCACAAGGAGGCAGAGAGGCAGGCAGAGAGAGAGGGGGGGAAGCAGGTTCCCCGCTGAGCAGGGAGCCCGATGCGGGCCTCGATCCCAGGACCCTGAGATCATGACCTGAGCCGAAAGCAGAGGCTTTAACCCACTGAGCCACCCAGGCGCCCTTTAAAATATTTTAATAATCTCTGGAGCCTTACTTGTAAACACCGAGTATTATTTTTAAGAACCCATTATAAGAAACTGGATCTACAGACTTAAGGCAGTTGTGTGTGGATAAAGGGGCATTTTAGCCTGCTGCCAAAATGTTTCTTTGTCTCCCATACTTGAATCCAACTTTCTTCTGCTTCGAATGTGGGTTCAGTGCCTGCAAGACTTTTGTTATCTGTTTACACAAACTTTTGCCTCTTTCCTTCCTAAGCTTTAGTTTCCTCTTCTGTTAAATGGTTTATGTTATTAGTGTTTCAACATATGGTTACTGTGAAGTTTAAATGAAATAATACAATAATACTTAGTACAATATCTGAAATAGCACTAGCCATCATTGTCTTTTCACAGGATCTGCAGTTAATAGATCTTATACTCCTATACGCAGGTACATAGCTGCATTGGTACATTTGACTACATGAACACGTACTGTGCATTGTGTTAGAACAAAAAGATGACCAGAAAAGTAGGTTACTATTGGGTATGAGAAGTTTTCATGCTTTCAGACCCTATAGGGCTATTGTGTACTTTGACAACTTGAAGAAGCCTGGGGTTGCAGGGGCTGATGGCAGCTCGTGGCTTCTGGGCTTGTATTCCTAATGAGGAAGAGGTATTCTTGCTCTCTAGACAGAGGGAGATCCTTTGTCAAGCTTCAGGTCTCCCTGTACTCATATATTATCTTTCCCTTTGACTTTTGCTCAAAACCAGGGAAGAGAGCATATCTTAAAAGCACTAATGTCAGGAAACCCCAGGCTCTTTCATTTCTGGGCAACATGAATGAGAAGACTGTCATAAAAGATATGGAATCTTAGGAGGAAATAAATAAAAATGAATCCTAGAGGGCAGCATTAAAAAAAGTGTATAGAAAAACTCTGTTAACAAGTAATTGAGTATTTTTAACAAGGGTTTCTTGTCATCGCCTTTGACTGGCATCAGAGTCTTCACTTGAACCATGTCATCTTAGGTGCTCTGAGCACATGTCAGTTATAATCGGCTCTCCTGATGAAGACTAAACATCAAAATAAGAGTGTGAAGGAAGCGGCGTGCCACACCATTTGCTGAGAACTTCTTTGAGCCATGTCTGTTTGTTTCCTCTTCCCTCTTGGTGTTTCATCGTATTCGTGATAATGCTTTTTTGTGTGTTCTGACTCTCCTTCTTGGAAGTGTTATTCACAAATGGGTGTTTTTGTCCCAGTCACATATTGGTTTGGCATTGACTAATTACTTAACCTTTCTTGATGTTTTCTTCATCATGCACGAGGTGGGAAAAATTCCTCAGGTGCATTTCAAAACCTCCCAGCGAATTCTCAAGTTGTGATTTCTAAACCAAAACTGTTTGTATTATTCTAACTCTAAAGTTTCTTAGTTTGAAAAATATTTTTTCTTTATATTCTTTGAAAGGGTCTTATTTAAAACATTTTGCTCCTGTTCTTTCCATGCAACTATCTTCATTACTTCCCATGAACACTTCCATGGCCGTCTAGATTAATAAATGAAAGCCAAAAATAAAAGGGAGAGAAAAATGTGCAGCTAATTTTATATATGAGAAAGCACTAAACAATAATTGCAAAAGTTAAACAGTACCCAAATATTGGTAATTTATCTTTGGTTTGCATGTCTGTTGATATGATTTTCTTTGTTAAAGAAAAAAAATCCCTTTTTTATGTTAAATGAAAAAAGTCCTTTTTCGTGAAGTTGGGATCATTTAGCAAAGCCAGATTTAGTGGGTGTCCCAATGTCTCTGACTTTGCATTGTTCTTACAAAGGGGGAAGCTCTGAAAAGCTTTTATTCCAATGATACTATTGCATGAAAATATTTTACTATTCAGATATTAATCATAAGTATTATAAATTTAGTTCCTTAACACATACATTATATTTACACTTGTCATTAATATTACTTTTGAGATGGAAGATAAGAATTTAGTGTTATAAATATATGAAATAGTCTCTTTGATCTATTAGATCTTTTAATATTATTCAATATAGCACATATCATTTTGAGTTATAAGCATTAACTTACACCTCTGTCTCTTTCCCCCTTTCAAGATTGGCAGTTTCTAGAAAGCAACAACCTTGCCTGCCTTATGTTCATTTCTTATCAACCCATAGGTTCTTGGCATGGTGCCTGGCAAGTGGTGGGTGTTTAAAAATGCTCAGTAAATAAATAAATGAATGATGTTGATGTTACAGATGCACACAAATTGTGTAAGGTTGCTTTAAGGGTACAAATTCAATAGTTTTATAAAATAATGTCAGTTAATTATCTGTATCTTAACATACATCAAGAAGCAACAAAGAGCCCTATAAAGATCAATACTCAAGCTTAACCCTAAGCAGGTATATAAGTCCATCTTGTGTAGCAAAATGGGTATGGTCACACAAGACCTTTTTTAAAGCTTGGGGTGGCACCCATAGTTGTTCACACATGGGGCAATAATGGTTAAATTTGACAGTAATGATCAGTGAGAGAAAATAGAGCTATTTTGCTTTCAAATGGGACTACCACCTAAAGAGAGGCAAGCCATGGTCAAAAGATAGGGTAGAATGAAGAGAGAACTGAGATTTAAGATCTCTACTGGTACCAGCCACCATGCCAGGAGCTTTACTATTGCATCCTGCAGTTCTTACAACAGCACTAAGAGTTAGTCAGTATTACTCCCTTTCACTAATGAGTAAACAAGTTTCTCGCAGCTATCAAGTAGGGGTCCCAGGATATAAACTGGGGCTGGAGAATACAAACCCCATTCTTTTGTGCAGAGAACATGTGTTTCACCCCCGTCTTAAGTCCTTTCTAAAATAAGGCAGGGCCTAAATCAGTGACACAAATTATTCCCATAAGCCTTATCAGAAGTCAGATCCATCTCAGCAGTGGGGAGAGTGAGTATCAGAGAGGGTCTTCACAGTGGAAGAGCACAGACTTTGACTTGAGATGAACTGTGACACATATTCCTGTTCTGCGTCTTGGTGATCTTGTGCAAGTTACTTACTCATGCTAATCTTAATCATTTATAAGATGAAGATGGTCATAGAGTTTCCAAATGACAAGTACAAGCAATGCCTGAAACAGAGAAGACCTTCAAAATTGGTCATTGCTTGAATCACCATTTACATAGAATGTTGCTTCATTCTTTCTGGGTGTGCTACTTAAAGAAAGACGTGGCTGTTGGACCACAAGAGAAAAAGAAAAACATTGTCTCTAGGGAGAGCTTAGTTGATTTTTTGACAAGGGCATATACCTCAAGGCACAGGTCAGTTTGATATAAAATGCCTTTGATGCACAATGAAATACGGCCCATTACACTGAATTTATATTTTTGCTTGTTATTTGCTTCATTATAAAGTGATTGATGATACATCTTGAAATTCATCAAAATTTCAAACAAACTCTTTTTTGAGAAAAAAATTACAAAAGTGCCTTCAAGGGATTTGCAGATGTACTATAAATTATAATCAGTGCCATAACAAATGCAATGGAGAAGTCAAACAGGGAGAGATAATTCCAAGTTTATTTTTTTATTTTTTTTTAAGATTTTATTTATTTATTTGACACAGAGAGAGAGACTACAAGTAGGCAGAGAGGCAGGCAGAGAGACAGGGAGAGGAGGAAGTAGGCTTCCTGCTGAGCAGAAAGCCCGATGCGGGCCTCGATCCCAGGACGCTGAGATCATGACCTGAGCCAAAAGCAGAGGCTTTAACCCACTGAGCCACCCAGGCGCCCGAGATAATTCCAAGTTTAGCAGATAATTCCAGTGTTGGGCTTTGCCTGGCTCTTAAATTATGGAACAAACTCTTTGAAGCAAAAGGAATATGAGAAAAATGGAAAAAGGGACATCAAGGCCAGTACCTTTGTGGTACCAATATGAGAATAGTGACAGAAAAACTAAAGTGTAGCATGAAGTAAAGCCGGTGGCAATGCTAAAACACCTAATCATGACAAGTTATTTACAAGCTACCTTTAGAGTAAGAATTAGAGCAAAGAAATTATTATCTCGTTGCTTGGGAAGCCCACCGTGAAGTTACAAGTTTAAAGAAAAAGGAACCAATGTTGTATTTGTGTTCTGTTTCTGTCCAGTCCAGCCATGATGATGCTTCTCCAACAGAAAGGCAGAACAATAACTCTGTTAACAATAGTACATTGTTACTGATACCAGGCTTTTAATGCTTCTTCACATCCCAGGGCAACAGTCCTCCTGAAGTCAGAGTGCACAGAAATCATGAACTCTAACTGGTGAAAAGTAGGACTGTGCCCTTGCCACTCCCTTCTCTTAAACTTCTAATTAAATTACTTTATAAGACTACTTCTTAAATTATAAAATATAATAAATCAAAAATATAATAAAAGAAACAGATCCAAGAAGCATCCAGACAATCTGAGTAATTATTGCCCCCGCACTCCCACCAGGAAAAAAAAAAGCAGCTAGACATAAATACTAATGAAATTTAAACCACTGCATCTGGCAGCTATTCCCCAATGTATAAATGGGTACCACTAAACAATTCTATCTACGTCATTTTCAGCATTTACATCAACTCATTCAGCTATTGACAGTGCATTTGCAACTTGCAACTCAACCTGGCTAAATCATCCAGACTGGAATCCTACTCAAAATTAGACCATAATGAAACAGCATCCTGCAGTGGAAAGAGCTCAGGTTTTAGACAGATGGGTTTTTAGTCAGGCTCTCCAAATGATTAGCTGTGTAATTATAAAATGGGGATAATAGTACCCACTTGTCTGTTGTCATTGTGATTCAAAGCTGTGATATATTTGGGGAAACTGATACTTATTGAGCACCTACCATGAGTCAGGTAGCCTACTATTTAATCTTCTGGGCAACTTAATGAAGTAGATATTACAGAGTCAGGCTTCGAAACCAAGTTTTAATCCAAATTTCACACACCATCCATACCACATAGTACGATGACAGACATGGTACTTAGCACAAAGGAGGCCCTCGAGAGATAGTTACTGAAGAGAATAAATAGCATGATTATAGTGGAAGTAACCAAATCATCAAACCTATTCTTTAAAGTTTAGGCCAAAATCATCTTTGATGCATCGTAAGGGAAAATTTGGGGGTATCTCAACTAGTAAGTTAGGCACAGGACTTATACTTTAGCTATTTGATTGAATAAGTTGTTTAAACTGTAAGATCCTTAAGAATGAACTACACGTGGCACCTGGGTGGCTCAGTTGGTTAGGTGACTGCCTTCAGCTCAGGTCATGATCCCAAAGTCCTGGGTTTGAGTCCTGCATCAGGCTCCTGGCTCAGTGGGGAGCCTGCTTCTCCCTCTGACCCTCTCCCCACTCATGCTGTTTTTCACTTTCTCTCTCTTAAATAAATAAATAAATAAAATCTAAAAAAAAAAAAGAAATGAACTGCACATGCCCTAAAACATTAAATTAAGACAAATAAATGTACGTTAATTCATCAGTCTTTTGGTGTAGAGCCTAAATCTTGTCTTTGCATGTCCTGTTTATGTTGAATATTTGTTGCATAAATTCTACTCGTAATACATTACCTACAATTTCTATTTTCTTTTATAAAATGGACCAACAATTTAAAAACACTTATGAAGCAATATGAGTGAAAAACATTTCTAGAATTTAACAGTTTTTCTAATCTTTTGCACCCAAATTAATAGCGTTTTTATTGTGGTTAAAAAAAAACCCCAGGAGACCTAGTCTCTTAAATGTTTAAGGATACATTGCAATATTGTTAACGCTAAGCACAATGTTATACCTCAGATCTGTGGGACTTTTTCATCTTGCATGACTAAAACTTTATACCCATTAAACAGCAACTTCCCACTTTCCGCCTCTTCCCAGTCCTTGGCAACCACCATCCTACTTTCTGCTTCTGTGAGAAGGACTACTTCAGACACCTCATGTAAGTGGTGTAGTGCAGCATTTGTCTTTCTGTGACTGGCTTATTTCACTATGCATGCTGTCTTCAAGGGTTTTGGTTGGGGGGGTTGTTTTTTTATCTTTTTTAAAATTTAAATTCAATTAATTAACATATAGTGTATTATTAGTTTCAGAGGCAGAGTTCAGTGATTCATCAGTTTCATATAATACCCAATGCTCATTAAATCACGTGCCCTCCTCAATATCTATCACTTAGTTACCTCATCCCCCCTGTCCCCGTCCCTCTAGCAACCCTCGGTTTGTTTCCTATGATTAAGAGTCTCTTATGCATGGTTGAATTTCCTTCTTTTCTGTGGCTGAATAATATTCCATTGTAGGTGTATACTGCATTTTATTTATCCATCAGTCTCTCAATGGACACTTAGGTTGTTTCCATCTGTTATTGGCAATTGTGAACAATGCTACAATGAACATGAAAATGCATGTATCTGCTTGAGATCCTGATTTCAGTTCTTTTGGATAAATACCCAAAAGCAGGATTTCTGAATCATATGGTACTTCTATGTTTAATTTTTCAGGAACCTTCATACAGTTCTCCATAGCAGCTATACCATTTTCCATTCCCACCAACAGTGAAAAAGAGTTCCAATTTCTCTATATTCTCACCAACACTGACAACATGTTTTTAGTAACAGCTAACTTTTGTAAAGCCTATCCAACAATATTCAACTCAAGTTTTATAGAGACAGCTCTATTTTGTTTCACACCCATATTCCATAGGATAATGTAATACTTAATTGAAAGTACATAGTGTCAAGAGCAATTGCAACTAGTATATTCAAGTTCAGAATAAAGACCACTGATAATTTGTAACTGCACAATTCAACTGGTAGGGGCAAAGTGGTAGGAATTCTGGAGAAGAGTTAGTAGCCCAAATTGTTCATCCTGCCCCGAGTTTCAGTGAATGCATTTATAGAGAGAGTAGAAAAGGCTACTTATGTAGAAATTAGTGAAGAGAGCTCCTACTTCTTGAAATGAAAGGCTTGGACAAGGTGACCTGTGAGATCAAAATAGGCCTTTGTGGCAGACTAAAAATCACCAAACTGGATTAGAAATTCAAAGACATCATCAGGGTCTTATATTTAAAGATCCCTTGAAGGTTTTAATTGAGTGCACAGATTTCACACCTTGCATATATGTCTCCCACCCCAAATTTTCTTTGAAGATATAAAGGAATTGGTACAGGCTTTCTTCTAATTTAAGAGGCTCTTCTCTATTTTAAAGCTGATGCTTCTAAAATGCACTGTGAGTAGGGTGGGTAGCTAGACCAGGCATGCAGAGATGTGGATTCAGGTGCTAACTCTCTAACTGGTGAGCAAGGAGGACCTTAGAGGATTGAACAGATGTGGACGATGGCTCTGTCCAATCTTGTGGTTTTATAATTCCATCTAGAATTTATAATTCTTTAATATTTTCTCCACTCAGACATTTTCATGTGAAAATTGTCTTGTTATATGGCATTAGCTTCTACCTGAAAGGTTCGTCATATTTGCAACTCTACCTTCTAGGCAGTAATCAGCCTGACAGGTTTTTGTTTGGTTTGGTTTTTTTGGTTTTTTTCACCAAAAACAACTCTATCCCTTGTAGCTACATACCAGGCTGCTCTGTCACCTAATGTCGTAGTCATCCATAGTTAATTCCATATTGCTCTAGGCTCTGCTTCAGCAGTAATTTAAAGCATTTCTATGTCCTCGCTGTTTGGAAATATCACACTTCAGAACACTATACTCCAGTTTGTTGAGTATCCTGCTGCTGTCTCTTCCTCATACATGACCAGTAGGCAGAATTGTGTTTTGATGAGCAGCCCTTCAGTCCTGTTGGTCTGGTTGTTTTCAAGGACTTTATAGTTACTACTCTTTTCTTGTCACTTGATTCTCAGGTTGGATGACAGGTAACCCAGATGAAATCATTCCAAAAACTAGATATCATGTCAGCAATTGTGTGTGGTTTCTATGCCTATAAAATATTAGAGAGCACTATTTTTTTAGTTATTTTTTGTGGATAGGCTTTACTGCCACGTTAAAGATGTATTTTCTGCCTATTTTTCTATATAAGTCTCTTCGCTTTCAGTTTGGTTCTATTATTCTTAATCAATTTCTAATAAAACCTAAAAGCAGAATTCCCTCAAATTTTTCAGTTCCATATTTCCATAAGTAAACTGTCTGTAGGACCTATGCTGGAGATTGCTAAGGGAGCTCAGTTGTTTTTAGTTATTGAAACTGCACAGTAAAATGCTGATACCACAAAGTGACCCACTGTCTTGTGTACGTACCTTCAAGGATACACAAGTCCTAGGTCACTATTGCCATGACTTCCAATATTACCCACAATCTATTGAGTTTGAAGAATTAACCCAACTTTTGAAATACATGATCCAATTGGTATAAACTGTTAGGACCTAGTTGAGTGTGAAGATACTCAAAAATTTTTGTATTAAAAGAGATATGTCAGGAAATCCACTTATTCTCCTACAATAGAATATGGGTCAAGTAATGCAAAGGACTCAATCAACCTTAGTATATAGGTGGCTTTTTAAGGTCAACTTCTTCTTGCTTAATGATCCTCTTGACCTTGCCATGTGAATTTTCATGAAATGGGTAAGTTTAACTCAGTTGTAGGTTTATATCTGTGCCAGGTTTTGAAGCCAATGCTATTACTTTTCAGAAGAAAGATTACAAGTTTATTTTAGTAGCCTAGAACACTCAGAATATGCATTCCCTCTCTCCCAGTAATTACATTTCTAAGTTTCTTTTTTCTTTCTTTGAAAGATTTAGAGTAGCTTTCCTGGAACACTGTTAATGTCATCCTCTTAAAAGCATGTCTATCAGACTTGGCTGAATGAATCCGTTGCAAAAACTAAACCCACACAAACACAGCAAACAAACACACAGCATCAGCTTTTCGAGTAATTTATGGAGTTGCAAGACTACGCAGTTAAAGTTACTGATTGTTACATTTAGATCTGTTGCAGTTTGATTTATTGGAAATTCCGTGAATTGGATTCTACAGTGTATTTTCACTTATCTTAAAAAAATAAGGCTTTATTTAAAAAAAAACTCTGCTAGAAATTAGAATACATTCCTGGGACTATAAGTAATACTTAGATGTGCAAAACACTGTTGGAGAGACAAATCATTAATATGAAATCCCCTTCTGAATGTCCAAGATAGATTGTTAGGAGATTATGTGTTTTGCACATCTAATTATTACTTATATTCTCAGAAATGTATTCTAATTTCTAGTAGAGATTTTTTTAAATAAAGACTTGCTAATATTCACATCTATAACCACCTCTATTTGATTGATAATGCTGTTTCCTAAGAGACGGTTCTATTTTAACAGGCTTTTTAAGGAAGAAAACCTAGTTTAGTAATCTGAGATTGTGTTTTTTCTCACAGAAATCACGTGCATTTATTTTGTATCATGATCAGTGTATTGTTTTGGTCCATCGCAGCTTTCTTCTACTGGGTGTGCAACAGTCGTTAGGATGAATGTCAGATACAGCATGGTATTTCAAGGAAGTTTAACTTGAGCAATTACTGATTTCATCCAGACTCCAGAGCCTCTGTTGTCAAGAAGGTAATATTTTTAAAAGGATAAAATGCCTTTATAATCTATAATTATTTTCTTATCCGTTACATTCTTATAGTCTCCTGATTAGCTGGCACTTGGTGCTTAACTTTACATTTTAGCTCTGCAGGGTCCTTTTAGACATTATTATTGCAAAGAAAAATAAAAAATCAAAGTGAATTCTTAGGATTATACTCAAAGCCATAGAGGTACAATTGCTGTGGCTGCAGCCAAGCATTGTGCTGTGGAACTAACTCCCAGCTTGGTGCCCAGTCCCTGCTGAGAAGGCAATGTAGGGGAACTGGCAGAGTTTTACTACATCTGCTCCCTGCTGCTAATGAGCTTGAACCTGTTTCATTCTTATTATGCTTACTGTTTAGATATTTTGCTTGCAAAATTAATTCTTTCGCTGGGAGAACACATGAAAGAAGAGATGATTTGTAAAGTCAGGCTGTTTAAAAATTAAAAGGCATCAGCAAGGGAGATTAAAGGCTATAATGAGCGATATGGTTACTTAATATCAATTCAAGGGCAGATGCTCAGGTGGTAAAGCTGGAGTTGTTGCTCTGCTTTAGTTCATTCTCTAATGTGGGCTCCAGCTTCCCGGAGGCACAGTCTCTGTTTTGCATTGGGCATCTACACCAATATACTCTATATTTATCAAAGAGATGTAACGGTATTTTTTGCTTTGAAAGCTTCCCTGGTACTCTAAAAGGTGCCAAAGTTTTCATGATGTGTAGCCTCTGAAAACAATCAGGTTTCAGCAGCCGCACTTTATGATAGCCAAGAACTAATGTACTACCTATTCCCAACTGCTTATAACCTACTCCTGATCGCCTAAACAGGAAGAACAAGAAGAACTCAAAGAATAAATAGGCCCTGAGATGATTCTTAATGAAATAATAATGATGCCATTTGGGTAGCCGTAGAATCTTGCTATTTAAATTACCTCCACATGATCCTTTGTTCCTTTCCTTAACTTTCGAAGATAATCATATAGGTATTGTCCATTTCATAGGGGTAAGAATGGAAATTTGCAAATGCATGTCATTTATCATAACCGGATGAAAATTGTCCATGGGTCAGTATAAATCAGTGCACAGCCTATTGATGGGGAGTGGAACCCTCATCTGTAGATTTGCAGAATCATCCTCACCACTCTCATTGTCGTCTTTGTCAAGATAATAGGCCCACAAGGCTATCGACTTCCTGAATAGGAGCCAAATGTATTAGATTTTCATCCAAAATTGCACGTTACTTTTGGTAATGATGTGGTTTGAAACATTCTGCAAAGAAAAGCAGGTTACTCTACTACAGCATTTCTCAAACTTTTTACTCTTGAAAATGAGAAAAAAAAATGTTTGCAGATGTCCAGTTTGGGTATGCATTATTTTTAGTATAACGTTGCTTGTCCATATAAAACTACCCACAAATTCCTTTGTCTATAGCTTTTATCAATTATACAACCAAAACAAATGTAAAGGTTAAATAAAACTAAACCCACAAAGTCAATACAACTATAATTGGAAGCATCACTTTATTGTGACACTTAACTGTTATTTTAGTCACAAGTATATATATCTTTATTTAGAAGGACGGTCATTTTAATAATCGTAATGCTGATTAATTAAGAAATAATTTGAGACGATATCCTATGTCTTATTATATATTTACTTCTTCACACTGCTAATGAGTTACTACAAAATAATACTTGAAAAGTAGGACTCATGTAATGTATCTCCTAAACAAATAAATTCTGGCTCCTTGGGTATGACTCCTTTTCTGGCTGGCATAGCTATACTGCAATTTGACACAGAGTGACTCATTTCTCCCACTATTTCTCTCTATACGAACCATTGTAAAACCTTCTTTTGAGCAGAATGTCTTGTCATTTGGCCTCTACTTGGCACAAGGGCATCATTTATATATTAAATCCATCTCAGTTCTCTCCCTGTTAGTGTAAGACAGTTAAGGTAGTACATTACTCCACTGCAATATAACTTCCTGACATTAAATCATAATCTCAATTTATTACATAAGTTAAGAAACTCAAGCCGTACTCCATTAAAATATCTTTAATGGTGAATTTTTACTACAAAGCCAAGTTTTATCTTTAGAGCTGATAAAAGACTCCAAGGACAGTAATAGTAAATGCAAGAACAACTGCAGTATTTAGTGTCCACATTTGCATACAGTGGTGCCAAATGAACACTCTAACCAGTGGGTGTGCTACAAGATCACTGGCATCAGCACGATGTCAGCATGCTCATAAATACCGGTGGCAGGACCCAAATCAAAGGTGATCATCTAAACAAATCTAAAAATGTTTGGTATTATTCTCATGATGACCTTGAGGGAGGAATTGATGTTATCCCATCTTACAGAATAGGAAACTGAGAATTAAATGCCTGCCCTAAAGCGACACAGCCCATAAGTGGTGAGGCCTGGACTCAAGTCCTAGTTGCCTGGTTAGTTTCAGTGATCTTAATCACTGGGAGGAAGTGACAGTTGGGAGAAGAGTAGTGTCAACACAACTCCATTCATTAGTTGCTTAAATGCATATGCTTATTTTGCTAGATTCCCTTTCTTAATGGAAAATATATAAGAATGGAATTTTTAAAATTACTTTCATTGCCAACTTTATTGTAGACACAAGTAATACATATGTATAAATTTATTACTAAAATATTGATTTGAAAGGATAAAATTATTGTTTCAAGGAAAACAGTAGATAAATGTATTATTTGACTACTCAGGGATTATAAAACTCATTAAGCAAAAACATATATATTGTGTGTGTGCATATTCTAAAACCAAGTGTCCCATTTCAGAGGGTAACCAAAAACTGAAAGGTGGCTCTGAGGTTTCTTATAGTCATTGTAAATTAGAGGAGTTTCCTTTTGAATATATTTTAAAGTCTTTCTCACAGCTACCACCTTTTAAATTCATTCATTTATTGACTCATTTATTCACTCGTGTGACATCAATTTATTTTTAAATAACTTTTTTCGGGCGCCCGGGTGGCTCAGTTGGTTAAGCCGCTGCCTTCGGCTCAGGTCATGATCCCGGGATCCTGGGATCGAGACCCACATCCGGATCCGTGCTCCGCAGAGAGCCTGCTTCTCCCTCTTCCTCTGCCTGCTGCTCTGCCTACTTGTGCTCTCTACCTCTTTCAAATAAATAAATAAAATCTTAAAAAAAAAAAGAAAAAAGAAATAACTTTTTTTCTGATTAAAATAGTAATATTTTATTACTATTAATATACTATTAATATACTACTAATAATATACTATTAATATACTAATAATAGTATATTATTAAAATAATAATATAATACACTAGCAATATACATTACATTCATTACAGAAATTTGGGAAACATATTACAAAATGAAGAAGGGAATGAAAATCCCCTTCTCTCTCTCCCCAATTCTAAGGACTGACTAATATTTTGGTGCATTTCTTTTTAAGAATATCCCGGATGTGGCCAGCTCCTTAGGCAGCCCTGCTATTTGCCCCTGAATGGGAGTCAATACTTGGTCACCTCCCCTCAAAGCAAACCTACCTACTTTACAGGTAAGAGGAAAAACAAGATTTTCTGAAGTTTTCAGGAGGAGGTAAAGGCGAAGGATACAATATATATTGCACAGAAAAACTGAATAAAAATATCTCTATTAGACATCTGTGTTCTTTGCCAAGGCTCTAATTCCTATTAACTGCCAACTTCCTCAACTCCTTGTCCATCACCACTCCTACTGCACAGGGCTGGCCCTGTGTTTGACTCTGGCCTCTCTTCTCTCTGGGTCCTCACCTGGAGCTGTTCACTCAGCAAATAAAATAAAGGGCCCATCCTAGCATCCTCCATCTTTATAAGCCAGCAGGTGCTTAACAAGAAACATGTGGGGTTTTTTCCTTAGATAATTTTTTCCTGTCTCATTCAGATATGTATGCGTCTATATGTATGTATTTATGTGCACACACATATTACATATGCACTTTATCAATATCATACCTACTAGTCTTTGAACTCTTCTTCTCCCACAAAATATATTTTAATTTGGCCTAAACGTTCAAAACAGTTTTTCATAGTTGTGTAATATTTCATTATGTGATATACTATAATGTGTTTGACTAACAACCTATTATTGGATATTTTGGTTTTTAGCAGTTTTTGCTTTATATATAACACTATGATAAACATCCTGTATAACTCCAGTTATTTTTTTTTGTGAACATCTCTAATTACTTTCTTAGAATAAATTTCTAAACTTAGAATTTCAGGGTTAAATTGAATGAACATTTCAGAATTTGATATAAATGGCCCTTCAGAAAAGTGTTAGCATGAAAAACTCTCTTGACCACTTATTGGGGTACCAGGCTCTGGGCTAGCTGCAGAGGATTCAAAACTCTGTAAGATACTAAAGAGCTTATAGTTAGGTATTTGCTTTAATTAGATGGTAGGCCCTCGCTACTTTCCCTATAAAGTATATTTAAATTTGCATTCAGTGATATGGTTGAGAAGTTGCTAGCTCTGACCTGAATTTATTTTTTAAATAACAATTACCAAAAAAAAAAGCTCTCTAAGTTTTAAAGCCAACTAAAAACTTCCATCTAAAATATTTGTCAGCATATTAAACTGTGGGCATATTCATTAGTTCTCATTTTATACCCAAAATGTGTTTTTTAAGAAAAAGATAATTGCTTCATATTTATGGATTGAAAGTTATTTTAGTTTGGTCTTGGAGGGGAAACTGCTGTTTTGTTCATATAAATGTTATATATCAAAACTACCATTTCAAAACTTGATTACAAATGAACGTCTGTTATACCCATGACTTTGAAGTCTCAGAAGAAAGCTACTTAACACTTCTTTTCTCCTTCTGTCTGGCCACAGTCAACATTTATAGGCCATTGTCAGGATTACCAGAATTTGAAGGATATGAGGTAGGGTGGATGGAAATGCATTAACCTTCTAAGAAAGGCTGAATGGCAGGAATGTCCCAGATTAGTAGAATAGCAATCTAAGTTGGCAAATACAAATACATTCAACCCTGTGAACAGAACATTAAGCCAAGTAGTCTTCATCACCACCATCGTTAGGCATAATCACGTACTGTATGTTGTTGTCTGTAATCATGTGTCTTGCAAATACAGAGGGACAGTAACCACTCTTCCATTTCACATGTTCCCTGAAGAACATTATGGCTTGAACTTGGTAGTTGAAACAGTCTAGTGTTTGCAACTAAGGCTTCGAAACAGACTCCTTAAAAGACCTTAAAACCATTGAATGACAGTTTATGATAAAGAACTCTGAAAAGCTGGGGCAGCTGGATCATGGCAACGGTAAGTCTAGCAATGGCCAAGCTTGTAGATGCCCCCCCTCTTCCTTTATTTCCCATTTTAAGTGACTAGATAGTCCTCATTTCTCCAAGGGTGACACACTTCTCTTAGGCCTACGTAGGAGAGAGTTATTTTTAATATGCCTAAGATGCCGTAGTAGTAAGAGTATGGATAAACACAGATTTAATTTCAACAGCTCTATCACGATGATTATACACAATACCTGACATTTTGAAAGGACTTACCAAACTTAAAAAAAAAAGTGTGGGTGCTCTGTGTACAGTGGTTTACACATAAGGATCATCATTTGCTTTCTGGAAATGAACTCCATCTTGGCCTTAAATCCTTATATTTCTACAGAGTTGAAATGTCAGTTGAAAGCATTCAGAAATTTAAAGTAACTGATTTAACAACCTCAGACAAAGAGAACATGTCTGAAAGTTTGTCTCAATGTTTGACTTGACCTACGAGAGTTTCTCTGGGACTTATTTTCTAAACAGCACACTGGCACCTTGGGCCAGCAAAATGGCCTTTAAGCTTGAATGAACAGGGTATTTTTTTTCCTCTAGTGCTAAGCTTCACTATTTCATCTTTTCAAACTCTTTTACTGCACTCAGTAAGGAATTATATTGACAAGGGTAGAATTTATCTCCTAGAGGAGAATGCTATGCTTCTGTTAAGTGCTAATATAACATTTATGTGTTGGTGCCTTAATAACAGCCCCAGCTTACCTAATGAAAGTTGAAAGCAAACAGTACTCTCTGAGATTTTATTATGACTGAAGTGACTGCAATTTGAGGCAAATTATCCCTATTTTTGTTCCCATATCAAAAACAGAGATGCTAAAGCAATTGCTACATGTTTGGTATGGAATTAGGTTCCACTCTCATTAATCTACAAGGAAGAGCATTTTTCATGTAAACAGCTCACGAGGGTCAGAGAGAAGAGCTGTTTCTGTGAAAAATGCTTGTCAATAACTTTGTGAGTGAATTTTGAAATAAAGTGCCTGTAACCTGTCATTATTCCTTCCTCTCAAAGTCGAGAGTGAGTGGATGAAAATTGAGTATGTGAATTGAAAGCAGGTTGAGTGTTATGGCCTTATCGACTTCAGGTAAAATGACTGTTTTAACTTGTTATTATTTTTCCATTCAGAGGTCAGGCAATGTACAGTATTACCAGCATAGACTGCAGTGTAAGCAAATTGGTATACAAAAAGGCTATTACCCACAGTCACAAAGCACAGGAAAGTGTAAGTCACTAATATCAAGTGGACTCGTGATCTCTACAAAAACGAAACAAGCAACAGTGTTTGAAAGAAGAGTGTAGGCATATAAATATAAAAAAAACCTGGGAGGCAGAAAATATAAACCTGTTTTAATAAAGGTGCATATGAGTAGAAGGTGCATATGCAGATAATAAATATGCATGCTAGTGACCATTTTTTAAAAATCACATATTAATCATATTTGTTTTCCAAAGGAATTATGGGACCTGAATACTAAACGTTAGCTACCCCAACTCTACGTGTCACCTTAAATTTTTTCCTGCCTAAGATCATCTTAAAAGTAATTAGCTTCTGATTTTTCAAGTCCATCCAATGTATTCTTATCAAAAGCAAAACACTGCTGTGGTCTTCCTTTTCACTTTAGAAAAAGAAAATCAATGAGGCTTCAAAACATCAAAAACCCTTTTCTCGTCTTCTAGATTTTTATTTCTAATTCTGAAGGACAGCTTAAGAGTTTAATGTGGTTGCTTTAGGTTTGTAAGAAAAATATCTATCTTTTCATTTCAGGCCCACTGAAAGCATGTGTTTAATACTATTGTTCAAACAGTTGATTCTTCTCTTTCAGAAGTCTAGTGTTTTTATCTTTGATACTCATCCTCACAGACTCCGTTATAGACTCTGTTCGTCAGAAAACGAGCAGATTGGTCTAAATATTAAAAGAGGTTATAGGACTCAATGATTAAAAGCAAGTTAGGGGGAGAAAGGGTTATATATAATTTTGAAGACATGTCCCTATGTCTTTTCATCAAATCGCCATGTCATGTAAAAAGGTTTGGGTTCTTTTACTTCCAAACAATTATTTTGGCTTCAAAATAACTATAATGACCCATGATAAAAGAAAAATATTGGCATTTCTTTCGTTCACATTTGCTAGTCTATCTGTGTCTTTAAACATTTACTGATTGGACACAGCCAATCATACTAACACAAAAACTTCAGGGGAGCCCTTCTTCATCTAGTGAGGAAGAGATTCAGGAAGATAGCGAGCTAAGTCGCCATGCCAATGCTGGGAAAATGAAAGCTCCGTGGGAGCAAAGACCTTTATCTGTTTCTGATCAGTAACATCGTCTACCTCTGAAACTACTACCGGGCATACAATGGGCACCTGACAGATACTTGCTGGATGTTGAATGGATATGATTGGGGCATGCACAGTGCATTTAAGAGACTGTGGGAAATTCAGGGAAGACTTTCCCAGCAAAAGATAGGTCTAAACTCAGGAACCATGAAACCAGACAGAGTTGGAGCAAGTCCTTCTGTATCAAGAAAGTAGACAGTTCCAAAAATGAAGTGGGAATCGAGAGCTGGATGAACAGCTGTTAATTGTACATGGCCCCAGCTATGAGTAAGGGGTGGGTATGTACAGTTGAGTGACATACAGCCCAGATCCTGAAGGGCCTTGTAATCCACGCTAAGAAACTTAAATATTAGATCAAAAGCCACTGAGTGATATTAAGCATGCAGGGGCTTAAAAAAAGAAAAAGGCAGATATCTCTTAGAAAAAATGACATTGGCTGAAGTATGGCAGATGGATTGAAGAAGACTGAGAACAGGTAGGGAGACCCATTAGGAGGCTTCTTAGAAATCTAAGCAACAATGGGGCGCCTGGGTGGCTCAGTCATTAAGCATCTGCCGTCCTCTCAAGTCATGATCCCAGGGTCCTAGGATCGAACCCCACATCGTGGGCTCCCTGCTCAGCGGGAAGCCTGCTTCTCTGTCTCTCACTCCCCCTGCTTGTGTTCCCTCTCTTGCTATGTCTCTTTCTGTCAAATAAATAAATAAAATCTTTTTTAGAAAAAACTTTAGAAATCTAAGCAACATAAATGACAGTGGCCTAAATTAACGTAAATGTAAGAAGACATAATGAATGGGTATATTAAGTGCTTTTAAGGGACTGGAGATGACAAGACTCACTGGCTGCTTGGAATGAGATTGGGAGAAGTTGCTAAGGAAGACAGAGAGACAAGGACAAGGTGCAGTTCTCCAGCCTTGGGAACCGAGCAGATAGATACCATTTCCCAAAATGAGGATGGGGTGTTAGGTAGAGAACGGGGCCAGTTTATTCTGGGCTATGCTGAGTTGTTTAAAGCATCATGTCGTCAGAGCCCAGGATGTTTTCCTGTCCCCTCCTTGTAGCCTCAGCCTAGATTTACACAAATCTATTACAAATGCATGAAGCACATCCAAGTACCTATCATACTAGTTATGAGCATACTTTTCTTACATACACAACAAATTGCATTTTTCAATATAAAAATACTCTTCTTTCCTCATAAAAGTCTTTGTGAAATGCAAAGGTATATGAAAAGCAAACTGTTTCTCAGAGTTAAGTTATTGTCATGACCCTGAATTGTGACTAGTCAATGAAAAGCATGACACCACACACTAAGTCACCGCACATGATGTGCTGTGCTCTTCTGAGTTAAGTATGAGTATATCTGCATAGATAAATACAATTCAATATTTTTGCATTTACAATTGGATGACATACAAAAGTAATACATTGAATTGAATGTATATGCCCACACATGTTTTTAAATGTAATATAATTTTTTCCTTTTCTCTCTTGGTTCTACCAAACACATTAAAGTGAAGATACGAAAGCTCTTCAGAATGCAAACATATATAATAAGGCTTCTAATTTATATTGGTAATCATGGGCAACACTTATTAATTAATTAATTAATTAAGAGCTAGTAAGCTGAAGCACCTTATATATCCCCTGTATTTCAATCTAGTCCCATTTATTACATAATTATTTAATTTGCTAAAAATTTACTTAAGTGTGTATACAGAAACCTAATAAGATTTCTGAAATACTAGAAGATCCACTCTGACATTAACATCTTGCTTGTTTTCTTCTATTGCAGCCAGTGAGAGAGTGGGGGACAGGAGTCCACTATTTCCTCTGCTCATCTCACTTTTCCTTCACCTTTCCTTTGAACCCTTCACTACCCTGTGAGTGATTTAAAGTCTTTAAAGAAATTGGCTCTTTTCAACTATATAACCCTCTATTACATTCCAAACCATATTAGTGAAGAGGTTTGTGTACATAGTACCATGAACACTACACTTTAGAGATGACTTACAGTGTACAGATCAACACAAATCTGACTCTAAGGAACACACACATAGCGGAGAGCCAAAATCTCACCCCCCAACCAGCTCTGACTCAAACGGGAGCTCTACTGCTCACGTTCCCAAAGTATTTTACTAAAAGGGCTTTGATCCATCCTCCCAAGAGAGAAATGCAGCAATGCGCACTTGGTATCCTTCACTTCAAGGCGGACTGCCAAAGCTAGAGGGCTGAACCAAAGGGCACATTTCATTCTCCTGAAGCAAGTCATGCTCAAGAGTCAAAACTCAAAGCCTAGCAACTGGCTCGTTTCCAGTTTGAACAGCAATGGAAGTTCTCAGTCTTTCTAGGCAGATGAAAGTTTGGTTTTCATTGGACCAGACTCATGTAAATAGGACTGACTGAATCCGATTCAGAACAATCAATCCCAATTTGATGTACTATTCCTTTATTGTATTAGCCTAAGTTGTGTACAAAGCCCCTCGGTGGGTTTTAAAATGCAGCAGTACCTCCGGCCTTGCTATAGGTGTATTTTAATTCAATATTTGCAAATTGAATTGTGCTTTGAACGTTTTATGGAAGGGAGCTTTTAAAATGCATCATTTCCTATATCAGATATTTCTAAAGTAAAGTGAATAACTACTTCCTCATTTATCTTTTGTTTAAATACAAATTTTAATATACTGAATCTGTCTAAAGTCAGACCTCTCTGTAACTCACTTCTTCTCTTTGGCTCTGGTGATTGTTTTTTTTTTGCAGACTAAACAATTTTGCCAACCCTGCGGTGTTGTTATTTTCTTTATGCTGTGGGGAAGAGAGCAAGTCATAGGTGGCACTGTTCGCCATCCTGTGTTAGGTCACCCAGCCCCTGAGTGGACAGTTAGGTATAAAACCCTTGTTATCTGAGTTCTGGTTCAATGTCCTTTTCACTGTTACAGTGTCTGCCACCAAAAAGAAAAGGAAAATAGGTATATGGAAAATAGAAAAAGTAGGCTACTCACACATGTCATTAGGAGGCCTATGAATGGCTTTGAAATTGGCTCATAAAGGGAAAAACAGAGACTGAACTAATAAACTCAGTGCCTAATGAGCATAGCTAAATCTTTCTGAAGTGTTGGGATTTTCTGTAGTGTAATCCTCTGTGAAATAAAATACACCATAATGGCCATAACATACCACCTTGAGACAACTTTACTTTTGAGAAAATACTACATTTGACTTTATAAAAATGAATCTGGAATATCTCTTTGTACCTGTATATGAGTATTAAAGATCAGGGTCTATACATTCACTTTTTTATGAATATGAACATGAAATATTAATTGATCTGTATTCATTTAATAATGCAAAAGATGATGTTCTAAGATCCCCACCTCCCCCCACACACTTAACCTGAAGCAATACCAGAAGGAAATTCGATATGATATTCTTTAATATACTTAAAACATAAAATAAAGAAGGCAATGAAAATGTAGGAAAGAGTAAGCTCCTTTCATTTAGGAGGGTAGGAATAAACAGGGAGCCTGACAGAATCTAGTGATGGTTCTATGGGGCTAGTTTTAGAGGGAAACAAATCGACCTGGTAAAACATCTTTATTTTTTTTAGCATGCCTACTTGATTGTTGACATTCCACAATCTCATGATATTCTTTGAATAAATTATACTCATTCTGTTTGAAAAAGAAATGTAACATGTATTTAAATAGTGCGGTTTTGTGAGGGAGAGGAACCATGCCCATGTGTGTTAAGCTAATGGCACTGGGTGCAGAATGAGTCATCATGGTTTTTATTTATTCATTCATCCTTAGATCCTTTTAAAAGTCTCAAAGGCCCTAATGACCATCATCATTATCATCAGTAAAAACTGCTTTCTGGTGAAAAGGCAATAGGCATTAAATTTAGAGGCAGCATTAAATTATCAGTAAAGAGGACCTGAAATAGTACTACACGCACATTCTTAGACACAAGATGCTGGAAATTCATATAGTGCAGTCAGGCAATCTTCTTCAGGAAGTTTCTGACTGAGATGTACTCTTCTCTTTTACCAGGCAGCATCATTTAGCTCAGGAGAAAATAAAGTATAGGCCAGTGTTCACACTCTGGTGTTAAACATTGGAAGTCAAAGACATCGGTCATAAGGTTCTCAATTATAAATAAAATTTTAAGAATTATCAGTATCAAAACTTTATTCCAAGGGACGTATGGGTGGCTCTGTCGGTTAAGTGTCTGCCTTCAGCTCAGGTCGTGATCTCGGTCCTGGGATCGAGTCCTGCGTCGGGCTCCCTTCTCAGCAGGGAGTCTGCTGCTCCCTCTGCTGCTCCCTCTGCTTGTGCTTTCTCTCTGTCTCTCTCTCTCTCTCACACACACACACATAAATAAATAAAATCTTTTTTAAAAAAACTTTATTACAAGCATTTCTCCTACCTTACATTTCCCTGCAGGTAATAAATAAAGACTGTCCAGTAACTGGGTGAAAAAAATCAGTGAGAAATGCTTTGAACTAAACCCTATGAAATCCTGTCTCAGAACGATTTTATAAATATCCCATTGTCACTCAGCAAACACAGCAGAGGCTTAAACTTCTCTGCATCACCTCCAGGAACAGAATTAGAACTAGCTTCACAAGGCCAAGTTCCACCCCTCCAGGAATAAACGTAGTGTGGCATCTGGAAGTATGGGAGAGGTAGTACCTTGGGACCCATCCGAAGTGTCTGTACACCCGGTGGTTCCCATTTCCTTCCCTCACCCACAGCTCCCTTACAACTGGACAGTCGGTGCAGTTGGGGAGCTATCAGGAAACAAAGCAAGCAGGCAAGATGACTTCATTGCTCTGGGGAGGCACTGTCGGTTGGTGCGAAGTGTTCAGAATCCTTGTCTGCTACCAACGATCCATTCCCTTACTCTCAGAGCTTAGGGGCCACCGGATTTCTGATTTTGAAGCTGTTTGTCGGGCATTCGAACTTTCCGCTTCGTAAGAACAAGAACAACAGCAGTCATAAAGTCCCATTACAGAACACAAGGCATCCCATACAACGTAAAATGTAGCTTTTAGTACAGACTGTTGTAGACAAACTTTCCAATTCTGTGAATGTGGTTCTTTTTTCATGGGTTCAGACTTCCCTTTCTCAAGAGTGACCTATCTTTTTTAAAACAACTGGCAAATTTCTTCAAAGCTTCAGTGTCCTTTTCTGTAAAACGGAAATGCTAGCTAGCCTTGTCTACATATATAGGGTGCTGCTGGTGCTCAGTGGGGACAGCGTATGTGGAAGTGCTTTTGTTCATTGTCAAGTATTGTACCAAAGCAAGGTGTTGCTCTTGGGGTTGCTTTTATTCTTCTGAGGCCCCTAGTGGCTTGAAAAAGGGTAACATTGAGGCTTTATTTCTATCACACCCTGTAATAGATAGGCTTTTGTTTTCCACAATTTAAAAGCCAGGTTTAAAGATATGTCTAGTTTTAGCATTGATCTTTATGAATAGATTTCCCTAAGCAGGCATATACCAAAATAGGAAGGGAATTCACGTCTATGGTCACTCTTCACTCTTCCATCTCCTTAGTACTTCTAAAACAACAGAAAACGTTTCCTTCCCTGATCACAATCTCCCTCCTGTTGCCTTTTGCAAAATGCTTATTTCCTTTGAGTTCCTCTTCCCTGATGCTTCAGTGACAAGATTTTCAACCTCCAGGATGCTCCCTCCCTTCACAGAGCAGGTTGACCTGTTCCTCCTCCAGCTGGCAGACCTGTAACGGGATCCCCTTAGGGAAAAGAGTTCTACATCTCGACACTAATCAATATTCTTTTTGTTGTGATTCTTAGCATCAGAATCTAAGCAGTACTTTTTTTTTTAACAACTGCTTGCAAAGTGTAGGTGGGGTTTCTTTCTGTATCCTTCTCTTGTGCTATGGCATCGTTACCATCTTGTACGTTTGCGTGTTGTGTTCTGGTTGGTTGGGGTTCTTTTCATACCAACCCCAGGAATAAACCGTTGTCATGTTTCTAACTCTTACAAAATGGTAATGGAGGCCGAGGTGAGATGTGGTATCTCTGAGATTAATGGTTTTGAACTGAAAGATCATTCTTAATTATTGGTTCCCAAAGTGAAATAATGCTCTGTGTTGTTATCAATTTTAGCATGTATATTAAGAAGCCCAGTATATAGAAATTCTCATTATGATGTTTTGATAATAATTTGATTGTTTTTGTTACTACAAGTCTGCAAATTATTTGAGATGCGATGTATAATAGTTGAGCTTCATAGACACAGAATTGTACTGATCTGTGGGGAGTTTCTGGACAGTTCAAAGCTTTCCAAATCTTGTATGCTCTACAGAGTTCTGAAGTGAAGTTGCGGTCCTGAGATTTAGGTTGTTCAGAATTATAGACTAAGATTAGCTGGCTAAGTAGACTCAGGTCTTCTAATTACTGATTACAATGACTTAACATGTTTAAGCTAATTAAAGGTTTAAGCACTGTTTGTAGTTAAAATAACCTCTGGGCTCCTCATTTGCTCTATTTCACTGTTCTAGGAGTAAAAGCTTGTATTCCTCAAAACAAACTAAGTTGAGTGCTGGCAAATTCAATTTCATAGCATCTACCAGTATATTTACACAGACTGGGAATTAATTACATAGAAGAATTTGAGCTTCAATATCTGCAGTTATGAAACTTGGAATAATAAAAATCAAGAAGTCTTTATTCTTACTGATAGACTTGAAGGCAAGTATCCTCCCCTCCTTGGCAAACTTTTATATACTTTGGGAATAGAAGGGAAATAACCTTCATAAAATTAATTTTAGTTTCCTACAAGTAAATCAAAGGGTGTTTTCTATCAGAGTGACCATATACTATGAAGCATTGTTTCAGCTGCACAAATTCAATTTTATAAATATTTTTATTTATTTTTTTTAAGATTTTATTTATTCATTTGACACAGAGAGAGGAGAGATTACAAGTAGGCAGAGAGGCAGGCAGAGAGAGGAGAGAGGAGGAGGCAGGCTCCCTGCTGAGCAGAGAGCCCGATGCGGGCCTCGATCCCAGGACCCTGGGATCATGACCTGAGCCGAAGGCAGCGGCTTTAACCCACTGAGCCACCCAGGCGCCCTCAATTTTATAAATATTTATTGAGGTATGAAGATTCATAAGACAAAATCTCTGCCCGCTAACAGTACGTCTTAGAATAACGAGGGGATATACAATGAAGGGGTTAGACTGAGGGCTCAAGTCAGTTTGTGCAGCTTTATTTGGGTGATCCTAATAATCCTAAATATTAAGAAGAAGGCCTATAGAGCATTTCTGTATCACCCATTCTTTTACGCACGGTTGGGACAGACCCCACTTAGGAGAAAATCGTATGTATGTAAACTTACCAAACAGGTAAATTTGGGAGAAAGGGATAGACTTATTCCATCATAAAAATGGGGAGGGGAGAACGGGCTCTTTTTTTTAAAAGAGTCACTGTTACGGTCATTTAAAGAGCAAATGCCTATAGTGACACTACCATAGAATTAATTTTGCAACAATTCAATTTAATTCAGTTTTCCAAAAGAGATAGCCCATAGACCAGAGGATGGGGATGGCTACAGAGTGAACATTTTGTAGTAAGATGACATCTTTCAAAGGTCGACATATTTGGTTGGCATTATTAGCTGTTAAACTGACAATGCACTCGACCGTCTCAGCCAAGGCCAAAGGATGGATGTGAGGCACAGGGTGAAAATATGGCAAATGACCCTTCTAAAATTTGGCTTTTCTCCCTGCCCACAAAAATACCACATTATGATTGAAAACAGAATACAGGCAATGAACCATTTTTATACCAAACTGTTAATTTAAGATGAATACGTTAAAAAAAAAAACTGGGAAGCAGTTGCTGACGGCATAGGGGAGGAAATTTCACTGCTGATTCTTACAGTTTTTTGTTAAGAAAGCAATGATTTTTGCCAAGTTTCATAGTTCGGGCATCAGAACTCTGCTGCTGTTCCAAAAAATAAAAATAAATAATAACTAGTTAAATTAGTGTTTGGGGAAATGAATTAGATTGTAATGTATGCAAGCAATTAAGCAACACTGAACTTGATTCACTGTGATGTCGAAAATGGCATTTTAAAAAATGAAAGTAGCTAAATTTGGCCCTGATAAAATATATAGCGGCAATGGGTTAGGAATTTTGCAGTTTTGCCCAAAGAGTCCAATCAAACAACCCATATATTAGGTGGCTGTTAACATGCTGGCAGCTGAATTTTTTACATCGGTTTCCAAGGTTGCACAGTAATTACATCTACTGTGAGTCATTTTTGCAGCATATTTTATAAAACTTTTACAGGTTTGCTGGGAAGGGATTATTCAAAGTCACCTTTTATAGATTCCGCCATGAATATTAGACAGTTCTTTGAAAATGTTAGTGTTTACCACTTCCATTGCTTCTAGTTGAAGCATAGTTGGCATTTGAGGGTTTAGTATAGTATATGAGTGGAGCTTCCTTTTCTGTGTAGACCTTCTGTTCCCTAGCATTGCTAGTTTATGTTCCCGCTGAGCTGCTGCCAGAACAAAATAAATCCAGTTGCCTTTTGCTGCTCAAGGCCAACCTAGCAACCATGGAAAAAAATTAGGCGTTCTGAGCATTTGTCCTAGGATGTCATTGGCAGGTGGTGATGTGCAGTTTCATGACCAATATGTCCACAAAGGGTTTGCTCATTTGAACGGCTGACTAATTTAGATTTAATATTTTGGTGCTTGCTCCTTATTCTTACTCCCAATTATATCCAGGCAGTGCCCAGAGATGTATTTAAGACTGTGATTGGATAAACTGCTTAGCATAACTTTTAGATCCACGGCCGATTAAATCAAATGTGCTTTAGTTTATTCTATTTGCATCAGGACATTTTCACACCTGAATGGAAAGTCCTGGCTGTTTCTTCAAATTAATATTTTAAACCTATCTTATTATTTTCTTTCAGGGATGGCATTATATTCATTCTAGAATGTCAAGGCTGGTTAAGAAATAGGATGGGAGATTACAATTTGCGGATGCTGCATGAGCTTCCTGAGGGGTGATGTCAGTGTTGGAATTCAGGATGAAGATAAATGGCAGTGAAGCTGGAGGACACTGGAGAGCTAAAAAGCCAAGAGAAAAGGAGCAGACCGGTCTTCTCTGCTGGAGTCATTAGCAGCCTCAGGCGTCTTCAGGAGAGCCCAAGTACACCCTGCTAACTGCGGTTCCAAGGGCACACAGGTGAGAAGATAGTGGTTGGCACAATAGAACCCGCTCCTTTCACTATGCTTCTCACTCAAGGATCCAAAAAAGCACGTGTAATTTTGTTTTCCCTGCTTACTTCATCACCACTGCTGTAAGCATGCTTATAAGCTTGGCTGATACCTCCAACCTTTGCCACTTTGAAATCTTGATTTACAGAGAACTAGCCCTGACTATTGTACCATTTGTTCAGGGGTTTTTTGTTTTGTTTTATTTTGTTTTGTTCCCCCTTCTCTTTAGGTTTTTTTGTTTTGTTTCCCCTTCTTCTCATTCAAAGGACACATTATCAAAAACAGATTTCAGACCTTAAAATTTATAAACAGCGATTCCTGTATCTTAAATCTTATTTAAAAACTTCATTCATTCAACACATACATTCATTCATTCAACACATATATATTGCGTATCTGCTCTTTAGTGGAGGTTCTTCTGGGCATTGATCCAGTGGTAAACAAGACAAAGATCTTGGAGCTTACATTCTGAAGAAAGAGAAAGTCGATAAAGCAACAAATTATTATAAGTGCAATAGAGATAAATAGAGCAGGGCAAGGGAGAAAGGGTAGTGGGCTACTTTATTTATTTATTTAGGGTTTTAAATTAGCTTTTATTTTAGTTTTTATTTATCTGTTTTTAAAAATATTTTATTTAGTTATTTGACAGAGAGACAGACACAGCGAGAGAGGGAACACAAGCAGGGGGAGTGGGAGAGGGAGAAGCAGGCTCCCCACTGAGCAGGGAGCCCAATGCAGGGCACGATCCCAAGACCCTGGGATCATGACCTGAGCCGAAGGCAGACGCTTGATGACTGAGCCACCCAGGTGCCCCTAGTTTTTATTTTGGAAGTAAAAAATGTGCATTCACTGCGATATTGGGACAATTCAAAATAAATTTCAGTTACACTGAACATTCTACTTTCTAACCTCATTGTTTTCACATACCATTTCATGAACACTTCCCCAGGACATGAACTATTGTACAGCTTCCTTCTTAATGGGCCAAATGCATAGTGTTCCGTTATATGCATATAGCAAAGTGCATTGAACCAAATCTTTACTATTAGAAAATTAGGTCAGTCCCAATTTTTTGTTGTTGTAAATAACGATGTGGTGAACATTCTTATTTATAACTTTTTGCACCTATCTGATAATTTTCTTTTTACAAATTTCTCTAAATGAAATGTCTTGGCCAGAGGATGAAAACCATTTAAAGAATTTTCATATATACCGCTGAATTTCCATTCTAATTATATACACTCTCCAGCTGTGAAGGAGAGTGCCTGATTGCCTGACTTGAACAATGCTAGGTTTATTGGTTTTTCAAAATTCTTTGCCAATTTGATAGGCAAGAAATAGTAACTTATTTTTAATTTTTGAATTTTTCTGATTAGTAGGGAAGATAAACACCTTCTCTGAGATGTATTTGTCATTTTCCCCTCTTTTTTACGATTTGCTTTTCCATGTAGGAATTTCATGTAAGTTCCATAAAATTAGGCAACTTTTTTGGTATGTTCTGGTTATCCTTAGTGCCCAGCAGGAACAACAGTAGGATTTTACTTGAGTTTTTTTGAAAGAATATATTTTCTAACTGGGCGTTAATCTTTTAAAACATTTGATTTGCAAAATCTGCAAATGAAATGATATGAATTCTTCATCTGGCAAATAAATTACCTAACTTGGATCGTGGCTATTTTAGATACAATGCTCAAGAGAAAACTTTGTGAAGAGGTGCCATTTGAACAAAGACCTGGATGAAGTGAGGGAGTGACCATTGCAACACTCTGGGAGAAGAATGTTTCAGAAGGAACAACTGCTACAAACACCCCAAGGTAAGACCAAGATTGGTATACTTAGAAGCAACAAATATAGCTAGAGCAAAGCAAATAAACACAAAGTTGGACAGGAAATAAGATGGAGATACAAACAGTGACTGGATTATGGAGGACCTTTAGGTCACACTTAGGTCATTGGACTTCATTCTGAACGTTCCAGGGTACCACAGAAGTTTCAAGGAAGAGGAAGTGATGTTTTCTGACTTTTCTTTCTAAAAGATATCTCTGGCTGCTGTATGGAAGATATTGGGTTGAATCTGGGGATGGGGCTATGGAGGAGCAGAAACAGGAAGACACATTAGAAAACTTTGCAAAAGTATATGCAAGAAATATAAGTGTCTTGGGCAACTTTACTAGTGGTTGACATGGTGAGAAGTGTCAAGATTCAAGATACATTTCGAAGAAAGGAAGACCTGATAGGATTGGCTGGTGAATTTGGACGAGGAATGTGGGGAAAGAAAGAGTCAAGGATGCTCTTGGCTCTCGGTCTGAGCAAGTAGATATATAGTAATGCCACTTATCAAATGGTGTAGCCTGGGGAGGAGCAGGTTGGAAGGCAAAGCTGTATTAATCAATTCAGGCTGCCATAAGAAAATACTAAGACTGGGCTTAAACTTAAACAAAACTTCTAGAGCCTGGGAATCTAAGATCAAAGTGCCAGCTGATTCTGTTTCTGGAGACAGCCCTCTTCCTGGCTTAGAGATGGCTGTCTTCTCCCTGTGTTCTCACATGGTGGAGAGAGAAGACAAGCAATCTAGTCTTTCAAGAAAAAGGGCACTAATGCTATCAGACCAAGGCCCCACCCTCATGATGTCATCTAACCATAATTACTTTCAAAAAGGCCTTCTCCAAACATTATCAGACTGGGGTTTAGGGGTTCAACGTATTAATTTCATGTGGAGGGACACAAACATTTAAGCCCCAGAAAGGAGGTATGGTTTGGGCCATTATTCTGCTTCCCTTTACTGCAGATGTTGATGTCTCTATCAATCATTCAAGTGATGATGAGCAGACAGACACATGAGTGTAGACCTCAGGCAGGATTTGAAGACAGGATAAAAATTGGCAAGGCATCCAGCATTTAGATTTTAAACCACAAAAGAGATGAAAATGCATAGAGAGTTGAAGGCAAAGAAAAAACTTTAAGGACTGGGACTTCCTTTAGAAATGAAAAGGTTGTCAAATTCAGCAAAGGAGACTAAGAAGGAGAGGCCTCTGAGGAAATAGCAATGCAAACAGAACACGGTATCTCAGAAACCAAAGAACATGTTTCAAGAAAGGGAGACAGTTTAACTGTGCCAAATTCTGTTGGTTAGTCAAGTAAGATGAAAACGAAGAACTAACCATTGGATTTAGCTGGATGGAGAGTTCTGGGGATTCCAACAAGTATGGCATCTGTGGAGCAATGGAGAAAACAGCCTAAATGGAGTGAGTCAGGGATAAAAAGACATGAAGAGGTGGGTATGGAAAAACACAGAGCCTTTTGAAGGTTTTCCTGAAAACCAAAACAAGGTAATAAGACAATAGGTAGAGGGGACATAGTCTAGAGAAAAGCATGTTATTAATGGGACCTATTACAGTCTATATGTCTGTTGATCGGGAATGATTGAGTAGAAAAATAGAAATATAAGATACGAGAGAAAGGTAGGATAACTGTACAGTGAAATCCTGGAAAGGTCCAGAAGAAACGGGATCCTTGTGCAAGTAAAGAGGTCAGCCTTCCACGGGACCAGACTCCCCACTGTAAAGGAAGAGAAGGCAGAGTAGATACATGGAGGCAGATTTTGTAGCAGGAAGATGAAGTGATTCTCTTCTGCTTTCTCAAGTTGTAATATAAGTGGCAAGATCATTATCTGGGAGTGAAGAGGAGGGGGAAGTGTTAGCAGTTAGTTAGGACAAAGGCCAAGAGTGTGAGTGTGAACGTGTTAGCTTAGAAAATAGAAGAGGTCAATGTAGTAGGATTCTTGAAGACCCATTTAAGGCCAGTGAATATAAATCTAAGCTGCAACCAGTGAGCATTTCTCCATTAAAATGAAGTCAGCCAGTATGTTTTCCCAGCCACCATTCCTGTTTGGTGTGGGCGGCACGTAGGTGGAATTGGACCTGAAGAGGATGAGGATTTGGCTTGGTGAATAAGATAGAAGTAGAGAAAAAGGATTTTTAAAAATTCATTTCCAGTCGTCTTTTGCTAAAACCAATTTCCCCCACAGAAACCCATTGTGTATGCTGGTATGTAGGCGTTCAACTTTTTTCTCCATCGTGCCATAACTAAAAACTCAACAGCTGAAAAATAGCTTTCCCAACATAAGTACTATAATTTCTTCTCTCACTTATTTAATTCAAGTTGAGGACTCTATTTTTTAAATTCTTTTTACCAGTTTTTCTTACATAATACATAACAGCATAAGTTGTAGAGAAATAATTATGGATTTTATTAACATTGGTACTTTTGAGTTTCAAAACAACCTGTTTTAAGAATGTTCAGAAAAATATGCTATTCATACAAGGAGGTTTATTTTAAATGATTCAGATTATATTTAGTGCATGCATAGAACTCCATAATTCCATGAAATCAAAGTAAATTCAGTTTTATTGAGAGCCATGATAAAGGTAGCAATTCAAATAGCAATCAAACAAATCCAAGGGAAAAAAAACACATATACAGTCCAATCAAGATATAAAAAGTAAAGTTCCTAGTCCATTTGAAATGTGGCCTTTTGGTCTCACCCCTTTTTAAAAAAAACACATTTCTGCCCTTCTATCTCCTATAGAGAGGAGTCAGGATGCAAACTGGAAGCATACAAATAAAGAATTGGATACTGTAGAAATACAGAAAACAAGCAGGTGTCACAGTTAGACCTCAGGCAACATCAGGTATCCTCTTCTTTTCCTGCCTGGTTGGAAGATGGTGGTATTTCGGTATTACCTAGGGATCCTAAGACTTAAAGTGAAATTTTTTGGTTTTGTTTTTCCGTTTTAATAGAAAAAGTAAAGAGATAATGAATGCAGAAGACCTGATAAAGGATTTTTTGCTGGATGGATGTGGAATCCTTCTCAGGAGGTCCCTTTGAGTCCACAACACTGTAACTCCACGTCAAGGCCTAAAATTCAGGAAACTGGCTTGCTCTAGGTTCTTAGCATAAAAAGGATAGTGAAGGGGCACCTGGGTGGCTTAGTGGGTTGAAGCCTCTGCCTTTGGCTCAGGTCATGATCTCAGGGTCCTGGGATCGAGCCCCACATCCGGCTTTCTGCTCAGCGGGGAGCCTCCTTCCTCCTCTCTCTCTGCCTGCCTGTCTGCCTACTTGTGATATCTCTCTCTCTGTGTCAAATAAATAAATAAAAACTTTAAAAATTAAAAAAAGGATAGTGAAGAAGAAAATTTTTCAATTCTTCTCTTCATTGTCTAACTAGTTCATAAGAGCAGGAATGGCAACTAAGATTCAGGATGGATACCTTATTCAGAGTTAAGAAGTAGGCATTCAGTAGAAGCATCCATCCCTTATGTCTCCTCATTAACTTGATTGTGCATCCACAGGGGTCTAAGACTAAGAGTGAACCCCAAGCCTAGACATATTGGACAGGATTGAAAGAAGAGGTGGGAAATAAGGGAAAAGCATACCAAAGCGTGGTCTCTAGGACCTTCTGTTTTAAGCCTCATATAACTTGTCTGCTTATTTATTATTAGTGGTTCTTAACTTTGGTGGGGTAGGACTGGTCATGGATTTCTTTAAGAATCTAATGAAAGCTGTGGTACACACACACACAAACACAATTTTATATACATACGTATAATTTTGAAAAGAAAGTTCATACACCCAGGATAAGGAATCACTGCATTATGTGATCTTAAAAATGTAAGCAGCCAATAAGACATTTATGGTGTGAAGTTCTGACTTTGATGTAGGGGTATAATGGTGCCTTGGGCACATGTTTTTGTAAATCACTTAGGTCCTCTTCATTAATTTGGAAGATTTACATGTTGAAACAGGAAAATTAGAAGCACTATTATCTGAAAAGCTAATAGCATGGTAAATACCATCAGAAACATTTCCAGATATGTTTAAGGCCTAACGATGTGTACTCACCCTTCTTGCCTCAGTCCCATATCATGCTATAGAATCTTTTTTTCTGAAACAGGTTGTGTAATAATTCTGGGTAATCAAGATCCAATTTATAAATCCAAAGTCACAGTGTGTCTGTCAAATGCTTCAGGAGATAATATTTTGAAACCTCCAAAATATAGTTAAAAGAAGTGTTTTCTCCAGTAAAATATGCCTATTCAGGTCCTGTAAACTGGGCATTTATTCTAAGCTGTGATGCTTAGAAAACTTTAACTCTGTGATATACATCTCTCTCACATATGTCTAGGCGAACACCCATTTTCCACAAACATAGAGCACCTACAAAATTGTGTTTATTTATTCATGGCCCACTGGGGCTTTCCTGTGCATCAGATTTTTTTTTTAATTTTTATTTATTTATTTATTTATTTATTTATTTATTTATTTATTTATTTTAAGATTTTATTTATTTACTTGACAAAGAGAGACACAGCAAGAGGAACAGAAACAGGGGAGTGGGAGAGGGAGAAGCAGGCCTCCCATAGAACAGGGAGCCCAATGTGGGGCTCCATCCCAGGACCCTGAGATCATGACCTGAGCCGAAGGCAGACAACTGAGCCACCCAGGCGCCCCATGTGCGTCGGATTTTAAATAGCAGTAGGGCAAAAGGCAAAAAGAATAATCAGATCAAAGCAGATAATCCACAAATCCAATCAAAACAAAGGTAACAACAGAGCCTTTCTCAAGCAGCTTGAATGAATTTGGATTCCCTCATCTTTATTTCCTCATCTCTCCCCCACTCAGTTACGTGTGCCCCACTCCAACCTGTTCTGCCTATGCCCCAGTCACACACAGACAGACACACACGCACCCACAGAGGCTGAAAGTTCAATGGTGGTGTTTTAACCTTAAACTACAAAAGAAGATAATATTACAGCTCTTCTCACATGTCAGACTACTTCAAATAAGAGGATATAAATGATAAAATCCCAGATGTTTAAAAAAAGGAAACATTTAGCTTATGCTTTCAAATGTTTCTTATCCTCTAAAAATAGCTTCCCCAAACCATTTCAATTTGGCCATTCATATGTTCAGCTTCCTTTTGTACAACATATGACAGAAACAGGTCTGAAACTTGAGCCCCACGAATCCATTTGTGTGTGTGTGTGTGTGTGTGTGTGTGTTTAATTGTGTGTTTTTAAAGAAATTTTGACTACATTTCATATTTAATATAAAAAAAAGGTTATGGTTTCCTTAAGTCTGGGCTGGGTTTGTATAAGAGAGAATCCAAGAATCAGTAAGCATTCAGGATTCCCTTCATTTCTCCAATGTGAATGTCATCGGTGGTGAAGGAAGACAAAATGATTTAAGTGTTAGGCTGTGGAGGGGACCTTGATCAGACACCAAGTTTGCTCCATCTCTCTCAAAAAAGAGAGATGGTTCTGGAATATAAGAATTTTCAAGGTAAGTTTTATTTGAGGTATTTCAAACTATGCCCAGAAAGTATAAACATTTAAAAACCGGTACAGGTCCGATTTATCTTCGGTGAAACAAATATGACATGATTTAAAGTAATAGTCATGCCTCATAAAATAGCTCCTTTCCCATGGAAGAATGCGTGATTCAAGCAAGATTGAACTCCATGTGTGCTTATCTCCTTTATGAACGTGACCTAGTCTCCTTCAGCGGAGTATCACTTTTACACACACGTTCAAATGTGACAAATGTCATCTCGACATGTGTTTCACTTAAGGAAGACCAAGCCCTTGGCCAGCACCACGCATGGCCTGGAGGCGCATCGTCTCCCTTACCCCGGAGACACATGGCCCACAGCAGTGCGACGTGGCAGCAAGAGCAGCGGACCAAGAATCAACACACCCAGTCCCATCTCCAGTACGTTCTAACCAGGCAAAAGCACATGAAACCTTAAATCTCTCAGAGTTTCAATATGCTCCTCCATAAAAATGGAGGGTAATTACGCCTGCTTGCCTCATAGGGTTGTTAGGAGAATCAAATGAGATAATGTAAGTGAACATGCTTCAAAAACCGCACTACACACACACACACACACACACACACACACACACACGGTAAAAGAAAATCTGGATTCAAATTTTATAGTTCTCTGGCTCTTGTTTGAATTATGAGGAGTTTCATAAATCCAGTCCTTTTTTATGGTTAGCTCTAATACTTTATAATGATGCGAAAAGGGATGGGAATGTGCACTGTAATCATGCAAGAGAAGATCGGGTACTTTTTCTTTTCCATCTCAATTAACCCCTGCTGAAGGTCATAGACGGGCCATAGCTAAAGGTCCATTTGCCTTTTTGATCTTGGCACGCCTTCAAATGGAAAAGGAAGAAGCAGCCAGTGGTAGATGATTCAGTTTTCTGAAATACTCTGAGGAAAAAAGAACATTTCCTCATGTGGCTCCCTTATTCACATTTTTCAAAAGTGAATAGATTTTTTTTTCCTGCTGTCTTCTTTGCCTCTTTGTCTCAATCAAACTTGTGAGTGTCTGATTATAATCACCAATGGTCTGTGATGTTTCTGCACGATATCTTACAACAGTGTAGGGCCAATGTGTCTCCAGGGCCTCATAGGTTTGATAATGTTAAGGCTACTGTAAGTAAAAGGAACTTACTACTATAATAATCCCAATTTCATAACAGTTCAGGCAATCTGTCTTATTGGTGTTCCTTTCAGTCATAATCAAAATGTAAAAGCACAGCACTTTTTAAAGGTATACCTTGTTTCACACCTGGCTAACATTCGTCACAGAGGGAAAATATTTCTATTTTATATGCAACAAATATTGTGTGAGCACCTACTGTGTGCTTGAGAGGGGGCTGAGAATAATGAATAAAAGTAATGGTAGCAATCATACTACCTGCCAGATACAGGGCTACAAGATTTATATGAACGATCTCATTTAAGCCTCAGAGAAGTACCGAGAAATTATTAAGTATTCTTGGTCCCAATCACCAGCTGAAAGAATGAAACTGAACAAAGTTAAGTAACTTGGACAAACTCACGATTCAACAAATATTTATTGATTATCCAAGTCAGATATCAGTCGTACCTTCCTTCCTCTAGAGAGCTAGGTCACATTGTCTTGAACCACTCAATTTTACACCTTTGACATCCCAGTGCCTTCTCAAATTTTTGTTAATTCCCCTGTATTTGTCTCTTGGGTTCCAGCTATGCCTCACCCAAACTGAAAACCTCAGTCTCACTCTTTCCAGGGTTTCATAACCAGATCCCCTACATCAAGCATTCGTGTCATCTGCAGATGTTTTGAAGGTTTTGAGGGCCTCTCTGAAGGGGCTCATGTTAAGCTACTCATAATCTTCCATTTAGTCATATTCTTTCTCCCTCTCTCTCTTTCCCCCAACCTTCCCTCCAGGACTGCCCACATTTTTCTTCCTTTCTCTTACAGACCTCTTCTGCTCTTCCCAATTTCTGGATCAAACACTTAACCCATTATGATGCTCTGCAGAACCAGAGGTCTTCCATTTCTCCAGCTCTGTACTTCTTAGAAGGACGTTGCAATGACATCAACAATGTGGATTCTCTATATAAATTCATATTTGGTATTAAACCATGAGAAATAGTTATAAATGCAAATACCAGCTCTGCATTTGGTGGGTTTTTGTTTTTGTTTTTTAAAGACATTACTAAACAAAAGACAGGAGAAAAATAATATATCAAATACCCATATGCCCTCTACCTTTAACTCTTTTTAAACCTGTGTTCTTTAGGGCTATCATGGCAGGGGCTGGCAGATCTTTTCTGTAGAGGACCGAATAGCTAATATCTCTTACTTGGCAGGTCATGTGGTCTCGACTTACCCTTCTTTCACATAATGACAGCAGCTGTACTCAACACAAACGGATGGGCAGGACTGTGATTCAAAAAAACTTTCTTTACTTGTGGACACTGAAATTTGAATTTCACATAATGTTTCATATGCTTCTTCTTTTAGGTTTTCTCAACCATTTAAAACATTAAAATATAAAAATTAAATCTATTCTTAGCTCCTCATGGCAACTGGCTATGAGGGCCGTGGTGGCCAACCTCTCTATTGCAGTATCTTTTATAATTGTGAAAGAAACATACTAATCATGGCTGCATTTATTTTCTGCCCTGCCAAAGCCAAATCTCAGAAGAATTAATATACTTTTTAGAAAAACAAATGATACTCTTCCCACTACGTACAACTGAGCCCATCATTTCTTACTCCCTCCTCCCACCTCAAAAATGCAGTATAATGATTTCTCTGAGGAGACAGATTTCAGAGTAATGGGTTAAGAAGGCTGCACTCTTCTCTGGACCGGTGTCTCCTAAAGTGTGTACCCCCAGAACTAAAACTCCCCTAGGTTTTAAGATGCTACCAAAAGAGAAAGTGGAAGGAGAAATTTTATGGTATTTTTCCATTTAAGTCACTCACTGGAGTAAAGCTAAACATATTTTCTTTCTACAGAATCTTGGGTTTTTCAGAGCTCTTAATATGCTAATGTCAGTTGTGACTCTCCCAGAGGGTGGAATACAAGAACTAACTCTCAAATCTAGATGCCTGCTACTCCAAATGTGGTCCACAGGCCAGCAGGAGCAGCTGTACTGGGGAACTTATTAAAAATAAAGACTCAGGGGGCACCTGGATGGCTCAGTTGTTAAGCATCTGCCTTCGGCTCAAGTCATAATCCCAGGGTCCTAGGATCGAGCCTCGCATCAAGTTCCCTGCTCAATGGGAAGCCTGCTTCTCCCTCTCCCACTCCCCCTGCTTGTGTTCCCTCTCTCGCTGTGTCTCTCTCTGTCAGATAAATAAATAAAATCTTAAAAATAAAATAAAATAAAATAAAAACGAAGACTCAGGCCACACCCCAGACCTACTGAATCAGAATCTTCAATGTAATATAATCTCCAGGTGTTTAAATGCACATTAAATTTTTAAAACACTGCAACAGACCATAGTTTTGTAGATAATCCTTTAATTTAAGCTAAAGGAGCACTATAGATCCAGAAGCTGAAAGCAATCATAACATGAATTACTAGAAATATTGGTTACTAGGAAGTAAAATCCATTTCCATGGGTTAAAGTTGAGTAACTCAAGCTAATCATCTACATTTTTTATTTCTCTTTTTCCGATTACATTCTGATGTTTGACTGTATTTCTCTCTTGCTTTCGTGGGCTTGGGAGAGCAGGAGAGAGACAAGGCAATCAAAAACTAAACTTACAAAAGACATAGTAATTGACTCAATGTTCTGAATATCTTCAAAGCCTTAAAAAAGAAATCATCATTTTGGAGCCAGAAATGTAAACTAGAAAAAAAGCATCCTTTTCCGTTTCTGACTCTTAACAGAAACAGTAATCTTCATAATCTTCATCTTTTAATAAATCACAGTTTTCTCAAGGAGCATCCAAACCTTTGTTGTTATTTTTGTTCTTTTGAGTGAATACAATGTTGTCCCAGGTACCAGCCCTAGGACATATTCGTTAGCACAAGCTTGTGTATTTAGGTAGGAATGACAGCTACATTTGACTGATGTTTACTGTAAGAAGATTTCTAAGGGTGTTGTATAAAACTTGCAGCACATCCTCTGCCTTCCAGACATTATATTAGTTTAAAACTGCCATGATCCGTGAGCAAATAGTTTTCTTAAGTTTGTAAGTGTTTGTTAGGAATAACCACTGTGCAGTCGTTCTGTACTTCACTATTGGCAGATACTGCTTGGAAACCAAATGAGATTCTTAAATGGGTTCATATACATTTTCATTGCATACCACTAGTTCAAATAGCTAAGGAAATTTTCTCTTATTGCTCTTCTCAAGCCTACCTTTTGTTTTTATTGTTATTAAGTTGCACCATATAATACCAAAAAATGTTCCTGATTTTATTCTCCAGTTATAATTCTGAATCTATCATGCTCTCTGACACCTCAGGAAGAATAATCTGATTTTAAAAGGTGTAATGAGGCACAATCGAAAATAACATTCACGCTGTCTCTCTTGGCAAAAATCTTTCCAATTTCCAACTTGCTGATCCCTTTTGTAAAACAGTTCATCATGTAAGATTTAAAAGTCCTAAGACTCCCAGTGGACCAGATCCTCATTCTCCTCAAAGAAAGCCATTGAGAGTATTCTTCATTAAAGAGATGTGTGGGCCATGGAGCAGAACAAACATCTGGGCCACATATGTAGTTAACATGGAAGGATATGAGTAATAAAAATATTTCTGTACTCACCATGCGGTAGTGGCACTGAAAAGACCCTAACTCCAGCAATAATTCTTTTACACAAGTCCGGTGCAATGCTAGCCTGTAGACAGTTGACCATCATCATAGTCTAGCGCAGAATACTAAAGTGGTGCTCCTTGCAGGCATTCCTTGAAGTTCAAGGCTTTCAGGGGCTACAAAGCTCATCTGCTCGAATATCCCAGCCTCAGGTTCCTATAAAACTGAAACCTCTGGATGATATTTGACCATTCCAAACTAGTCACTCACTAGCTATCTCATTCAGGCCTCTTAAGTATAAGAGCACAACACTAAATTAGACCTCAAGTTCTTAAATGGCTAATAAGTGACCCATGTTGATTGAATGAGGATTGATACAGTCTTTTCACCCTATTACTGCTCATCTTCTATCTTTCTGGGTCTACCTCAGATTCTACTGTTGCCATTAAATCATTTCCTATTTCCCCAAACGGATATTTCTTCCTCTTTTGAATCTCTGAAGTATGTTGTGTCTCCTGTAGGGTGCATATGATGCTATTTGGCCTCGTCCAGGGCTTATGTTCGCATGGAGGTAATAATAGCACCTACTTCGAACGGTTGTTATGAAGATTATATCAGTAAATACGAAGCTCTTAGAACCGTGTCTCACACATAGTACTCGCTGTAAAAGTGCTAGCTGCTAACATCATCATCACTTGCAATATTTAGAAGGCCTTTCACACTTCGCATTTATAAAGGAATTTGTATTTTCTTCTAGAACTTTCATGGTTTGGGGTTTTTTAACATTTAAAGATTTGATCCATCTGGTGTTTTAGTCTGATAAACAGGGTAAAGTATAGAACTCTATATTTCTCCACATGGCTACTCTCATTTATTAAGTCTTACATTAATTATGAACAATTACCTATATTAAGTACTCCCATTTATTTGAGAGGCCACTTTCATCACACACTAAATTCCTGTAGGTATTTTGAGTCTCTTTCCTATGCCGGAATGACACAATTCTTAAAGCTTTAAAATCTGTTTCAGCATCTAATAGGGATAGCCTCCTCCCCACACTGATCTCCTCTGGTGACCTTTGCTTGTTTTCCTAAATGAATTTTACAATTAGTTATGTATAATCTGGGGGAGTGGGGAAGACCAGCAAAAACCCTGGAATTTTTAGGGGGTGGGGTTGTTGTTGCATTTACAAACATCTCTCTGTTCTTCAACTTCCCTAAGCACATGCTTTGTCTTTACCTTTGTTCCAAGTGTACTTTTCTGTGTATCAGGAGTATTTCTTCATGTGGATCTCTCAGATTTTCTTGTTGAGTTTATTTCTAAATATTTTACCTTTTTTGCAACTATTTTAATAAGTCTTTTTCTTCAATGATAGCTTCTGTTTGTATACATGAATACTGCTTTTCTTTTTAGCATAGCAAGTTAACATCAGCTATCTTCCTAAACTATCTTACTGTATATTGTAGTTTTTCAGCTGAATTTCTTGAGTTTTCCAGGCATATAATCATACCATCTACAAATAGTATAGTTCTGCCTTCTCCTTTACAATTTTTATACCTACCTCTTATACAATCTTATGTCTTTCTCTTATATAACTCAGTTATGTAATTTCTTATATAACATATAATTATTGTAATCTTATATAATCACCTTCTTTTATATAATTGTGTTGTTTAATATCCCGAGCCACTGAGTATGGTGGCGAGGATCTTTGTCTTGGTATCTGATGTTAGGAAATATCTCCAGATCTCTCATTTAAGTTCGATGTTGGCTTTGGGGCTGAGATATATTTATTTCATTAAGTTAATGAAGTGTCTATTGATTCCTTTTGCATTACATATTTGGAAAAGAATAGGTGTTTAATTTTGTGAACTGACTTTTCGGAGTCTGTGGAGAGGATCATTATTTTCCTCCTTAGATTTATAACATGATGAAAAATACTAACCTCATCCTAATATTGAACCATTCTTGCATTTCTGGCATAAATCTCCTATAGACATACATGATTCTGTAACAGTGGGATTCTGTTTGCTAATATTTTATTATTTTTCACACTAGTATTTATAAGTGAGCTCCTTCTGTAGATTTTTTTTGCACAATTTTTGCCTAGATCCATTATTTCATAAAGGGATAGCAAAACAATGATACTGTAATTCTGCCACTTATTTACCAATCATTAATTCCATTCATTATTAGATAGGATACTTCTATAAGGAGAAACTTTTCTTCATCAATTGTTTGGTTATACTGAGGTCTAGCTATACTGAAAAGGCAGGTTAAATGCTCCATTTACTATTTTTGAGAATAACGAGTTGCTTTCCTAGTATTCTCCAAAGAAAATCGATGAGGTTTTGTGGATTTCCTTCAGTATTTCTATGAACTCATTGACTTTTTATTTGATGTGTTTTAGTCATTGCCATTATTTTTTTTAAAGATCTTATTTATTTGACAGAGGAGAGAGAGCACAAGTAGGGAGAGTGGCAGGCAGAGAGAGAGGGAGAAGCAGACTCCCCGCTGAGCAGGGAGCCTGATGTGGTACTCGATCCCAGGACCCCAGGATTATGACCTAAGCCGAAGGCAGACGTTTAACTATCTGAACCACCCAGGCATCCCTGCCATTATTATTCTTATTGATACTCAACTTGTCCCATTTTTGGCCAGTTAAATTCGCTTAGCTTGGTGTCAGAGTCTTTGATGGTGTCCCTCCTTTTTTGTGTATCAAGGTTTCCAGATTCATCTTGCGTAACTTACTTTCCTCTTAGGCCAGAACAGCCAGATCTTCATATTCACCCCCACTCAGTGATTAGATTTTGTCCTATGAGAAAATGCATGACCTTGGCAAGGCAACTCAGCTGAGGCTGAACCTGCAGAATCAGCAGTTGGAGGCTCTGTATTGACTGCACTCACCTAGCTGGGTCTTCATTCCTTCCTGGAAGGAGAGTTGAGTAAAGCATCCCTCTATTCACCACACATGTAAATGTCTAGACACATGAGTGGGCCCCCCAGGAAGACTGCTATAATATTTAGCCAACATTTATTATGTGTTACAGTAATATTGAAAGGGTAAGCAGAAGAGTCCACGAAGGGAATGGGAAAAAGACCAAACAGAAAGAAAACCAGGAAACCATAGTATTACCCAAATCTATTTCTTTTTTTTTTTTTTTAAGATTTTATTTATTTGACACAGAGAGAGAGATCACAAGTAGGCAGACAGGCAGGCAGAGAGAGAGGGGGAAGCAGGCTCCCTGCCGAGCAGGGAGCCCGATGTTGAACTCGATCCCAGGACCCTGAGATCATGACCCAAGCCAAAGACAGAGGCTTAACCCCCTGAGCCACCCAGGCGCCCCCCAAATCTCTTCAAATTTNTTTTTTTTTTTTTAAGATTTTATTTATTTGACACAGAGAGAGAGATCACAAGTAGGCAGACAGGCAGGCAGAGAGAGAGGGGGAAGCAGGCTCCCTGCCGAGCAGGGAGCCCGATATTGAACTCGATCCCAGGACCCTGAGATCATGACCCAAGCCAAAGACAGAGGCTTAACCCCCTGAGCCACCCAGGCGCCCCCCAAATCTCTTCAAATTTTCCCCACCATTTTGTCTCCTTTGCACCTAAACAATGCCTGGCCCATAGGAAGAATTGAATAATGATTTAATAAATAAATGAATGGTCAACCATGTCTAATTCCACAAAAGACTGAGCTTAATCATGGAAAAGTATTAATTGCTTTTGTTGAAACAAGGTGATGGTAATCATGGTGCAAGATGGGCAGAAGCTACAATGGGTTGAGAAGTACAAGTTGGTCAGGTGGTGAAGAAAGCCCATGCACTGGTCTGCCCTGGAAGTAACTTGACTAAAGATGAGAGACTTCACGGTATTTAGAAAGGGGGGAGAAGGGGGGGAAATTTTCTTAGTTTAGGGTTTTTGTTGGTTTCATTTGTTTTTGCTTGTTTTGCTCTGTTTCTTAAATTGGAAGAGATGTAAGGATATTTACAGGCTGATGGGAAAAAGCAAATTGAGGGGACAAGGGCAGCGTTTCATAGTGAAGAGAAAGGGTAAGAGTTTTAAATTGTTATTTATTTTATTTTATTATTTTTTAAAGTAAGCTGTATGTGAAATGTGGGGCTTGAACTCACAACCCCAAGATCAAGAGTCACATACTCTACTATCTGAATCAGCCGGGCACTCTGAAAGGGCAAGATTTTTGAAGCAAGACTCCTGAGAAGGCAAAAGCAGTTAAGAACCATAGCACAGGTTGAGAGATCAACCTGAGCAGAAGGAAAGCCAAAGTTTCTATTGAGATAGGAGGAAAAAGAGGACAACATGGTAAACATTCAGCAAGTTCTTCTGTAAAGCATAAGAATGATAAATCCAGAGCTAGGTGTCATAGGTAATATTAACAGTCTTTTATGTACATAATACTAGCTCTCCTTTTTTTCTAATGTGTATAAGGAATGTTTTTCTAATATTTTATTATATTAATATATATGAATATTTTGTTGAGACAGATTAGAACTAAAACAAAGCCCTTTCTCTAAAACTGTCATAGTAGATCAGAGAGATGGCCCAGCCAGGACTCAGAAGACCCAGGTTCTGGTCTCAGCAAGACGATATATGCTTCTGGGTCCACAGAAATAATTAGCCTTTATGAACTGGACACATTTGTAAGACATTTAAGTGATATAAGAAGAACATATGTTAATTAGCTATGAAGTGGGAAGGGAGAGAAAAAATTAAGAATGACTCCAAGTTTCTAATTTTATTTTATTTTTTATTATTTATTTTTTTGAGAGAGACAGGGAGAGAGTGCTACGGGGGAAACGGGGAGGGACAGAGAGGAAGGGAGAGAGATTCTTTAAGCAGACTACACGCTCAGAGCATGGAACCCAGTGCCATGCTCGGTTTCACGCCTCTGAGATCATGACCTGAGCCAAAATCAAGACTCAGATGCTGCTTAACTGACTGAGTTACCCAAGCACCCCAGCCAGCTTTTTAATTTTAAATAACTAGATGGGTGGTAGAAATACTAGAGAGAAAATAATTATGAATTATTAGATATATTGAGATAATGTATATATTCAATCTACCTGTGAATTAATGTGAACATTCTATAAAAGACATTAATATTAAGAAACTGATACTGAAAATGTGGAATGTATAGAATAAATGGCAATTAGCTATAATGGGAAGCCAAACTACAGTGCAGCTTAATAGCAAGTAAGCTAAGTAGAAGAAAAATAAAATAATCTTACTGTGAACTTAAAAGAAATGGCAGGAGTAGATATAGAGGATTTTAAACAATTTAAATTTTCCTACATTCTTATTTATCCCGAGATACCATTGGTCTTGTTATTTAACTCACCCATTATTTCTTCTGAAACAATTGCATTACAGTAAGAGTAGATAAATATAACCCTGGAGTACTATAGATCACTGAAATGTTGGTTGTTTTAAACAAAAAGAAGTATCAAATCAAGTTAGTTTCTAGATTGCTGTTCTCCTGGGCACTGGTCCATCGTTCAGAGCTGTCAAAGGGTCTTGTCACTCGCAAGCTCCTGTGACACGCAGCACTAATTGTTTGCAGCCCAAGGCATTGCATGGCCCACTTGTAAAGGCATCAAGACAAGCATCTTCTGAATTACCTGATCACTCTAATTCTTCTGTATTAATGGCACAATAATGGTGTTTTAAATTCCTTTGTTTTATGTTAGTAATTCTCACTCACCTGCTGGGTTTTAATCAAGTACTGACTCTACCTACGGATGATTCAGATTATTTTCAGACCATCTGTCTTAGTGATTTTCCGATGCATTTTTAAGCTATTCATATTTTCAATAACATTCAATAAAAAGCATAAAAAGCATTTGACCTTTGGTCCAAACATCTCAAAAGCCCATACACATCAAAGTGTTTTCCAAATTTCACATAGTGACCTGGGCACCTTCAAAATCCTCGAGAGCTCTTCTGAATGGCTCCTTTATCACAGGTTCCGCTGTCTGGAATGATCTGCAGTTTTCCATTGTTTACCCTATCTTTGTAACTAGCTTGAAGACCTCTAAGGGCACAAACTGTCTCATACATTTTTGTTTGCTTGTTTGTTTTTTAACATTCCTGGTGCATAGCATAATACTCTGCATGTTTTTTCAAATGTGATCAAACATTTACTGATACTATAATAAGGTGGGATGTCATTAGGGCTAAGAGAAAAGCCTCTGTAAGTATGCTGCCTGGCTTGAAATGCTAGCTCTGCTCCGTAGGATCCCCATGACTTTGGACAAGTTCTCTAACCAACCTGCTCCTTGGTTTTCTTCTCAACTGTTAAATAGGGATCATGTTGTACCTATTCACTGAATTGTTAGAAGAAGAAACAGGTTGATATATGTCAAGAATTTAGATCAAATGCTTGCCATTTAGAAAGTACCATGTAAATGTTTGCCTGACAATGATAATGACCTCTCTTCAGCCCTTTCGAGCTTAAGCATTCAATAATGCAACACTGCTGTACATAATATACATTAACCAGTGTTTCCTCCAGAAGAAAAATCAGGAGCATCTTTTTCACTTTAATTTTTCTAGAGTTAGCTACAACTGCCCCCAAGACATCTGTGAACAGACTAACATTAATGCAAGATTGGCAGGACAGTCTGATCAGCTACTTGGTGACTTGCTGAAATGTAAAGTAATGGTGGACATTTGAATACCATTTTTTTTTAATTTGTAGTAGGCTCCACACCAGCGTGGAACCCAATGTGAGGCTTGAACTCACAACCCCAAGATCAAGACTTGAGCTGAGGTCAAGAGTCAGACACTTAATCAGATGAGCCACCCAGGCGCCCCAGATGAATACCATTTTAAACAAAGGAACCTAACCAATATAGAGGCTTAATATACTATTAATATGCAGAACAAAGCAGTGTAAAACACTACAATAACAAACACTGTAAAGTCTTTCAAGCCCACCTTTAGCAGCACTGTTAGTAGTACTTCTGTAATATGGCAGACCAAAATGATTATTCTAGGAAAAAGAGGAAAGGGGTCAGGAAGAAAAAGGAAAGGAGATATAGAGGGCAAAGAAAGAATGGTCCCAAATACTGTAAGAGATCACACTGAAGTAAGGCAGAGGTAAAAACAAAATATCAGTTTTCATCTCCTACTCCCCATAATATCCAAAAGAAAAGATAATGGTTAGAGATACGAATATGAGAGTATTCAAGAAGAAAATAAGGAGAAATTATAAACAAGAAGAGAAAATATTGAAATAGACATGAGGCACCTATATCATTTAAGCAAATAGATAGTCTTGACAGTCTTGATACCATGTTTTCTGAAACATTCTGTGGTCAAATATATTTTTAAGAACCAGAAACGGAAGATTATTGCAGTGGGAACTTTTAAAATTATTCCTCATGAACTTCCTTTGTTTTGTCTATCACAAAAGTAATATATATTCAATGAATACAACTTTGAATAAGTGCTCAGGCACATGTGTGCACGTGTATATATGTGCATGCTTACACACACATGCAAAAAAACTATAAGCCCTTTACCTCTAACCTTTATATACACTATGGCGTTTGCCTTTCAGTGTTTGGCATTTTACTTGTTTATTTTTATTTATAGTTTTTACTTGTTTATATTCATCTATAGTTATTTAACACATCAGTGAAATATTACACAAATACTATTGCAAAGTGGGTTTAAACGTTTCATTATGCTACTTATTTTTAAATCACTCCTTATTATAGAAATGAAACTATTTAGAGGCGCCTGGGTGATGCAGTCGGCTAAGTGTCTGACTCTTGGTTTCAGCTCAGGTCCTGAGCTCAGGGTCAAGGGCTCTGCACTCAGTGGTGAGTTGGTTTCTCTCCCTCTCCCTCTGCCCTTCCTCCCACTCACGTGTCCTCTCACGCTCTCTAAAATAAATAAATAAATAAATCTTTTTAAAAAATGAAACTATGTAAGAGAGGTGTTTTTGTGCCTCAAGATAGATCAAAGAATATAAGATAGAAATACCTGCAGCCACCTTTTTCATGGTGCATAAATAAAATTGTTCTTTGATTGCTGGCTAAGGTCACTACTTCAGAACTTAGAGCTATTTTCATCTCGGTGTGTTCCGGTGAAGTCAATCATTGTGCATTAAGTATTCAGGACTATATTGCAGCAAAGGGAGAAATGGCAGAAGAATTTTGACAAACTGAAGGGATCTGCCATTCGCAGACAGGAACAGGGAAAGTGTATTTCTGAGCAAGTGCATTCTGGGCAAGAGCTCCCAAAAAGCATGTTCACCTTCTAACTCCTCTAATGGACAGTCACTGCCAGTCGCTGGTTTTCCTGATTCCAGGCCAGTGGGATTTACATACAGAGGAACTTCAGCTAAAGGACACTAGGAAAAAAAAAACAAAAAAAAAACTCACTGTGAGTGCCAAACATATAAAACGTAGCACTCTCCTTGCTATGAAATCTAAAATTGGTCACCAGGAAATGCATGTGCGTACACAAAGGCCGAAAGAAAATTTAACAAAAAAATGTTAAAAGAGGTTATCTCTACATAAAGATAGGTTTAAAGGTGATTTGGGTTTTCTTCTTTATAAATTTCTGATATTGCAGGAAGAACATATTATAAGAAGACAAAATAATAATTATTTTAATAACCTAGAAAAGAAAGGAGATTAAGGTAAAATTAGTCATAAGCTTAGTGTTATTTCCCTATAATTAGAGCTCAACAAAAGTCTTTGTCTCACAATCCTTAAAATTCGAAGTTCTTACCAAGAAAAGAAAAAAGGACAAACTCAAAATTCATTAAAAATAATTCATTATAGGGACGCCTGGGTGGCTCAGTCAGTTAAGTGTCTGCCTTCGGCCCAGATCATGATCTCAGGGTCCTGGGATCGAGCTCCCCCGCCCCCAGTGAGGCTCCCTGCTCAGCGGGGAGTCTGCTTCTCCCTCTCCATCTCCCTCTGTGCTCTCTCACACTCTCTCAAATAAATAAATAAATAAAATCTTTTTTTTTTAAATTCGTTATAGAAAAATCTTTTCAGTGTTTTTGTTTTATTTATGTTAACATTTGTCAGGTTCTAACTAGGCCAGTAACTCAATTCTTAAAGTTCTTGGTTTATCTGTATGGTTCAGTTAGCCCAGATTAACAACTGTGAAAGATTCCTATTTATTGGCACTAGTTCAAAATAAAATGAGTTGGGTTTTTGAGAGAAAGGAGACAGAGAAGAAAAGTCTAATTCCCAGGATTGAAGAAAAAGATATCTAGCCAAAGATAGCTTCCTGATAAAATACTATGCATTTAGGAAGTGACAGAAAGTAAGTTTTTTTTTGAGAAATGACCCCTAAAATAAGAAAATAATTAAATTAATATTTAACAATTAAAATTTAAAAACTATATTCAGGAAACCTAAGGCAGCTTCTAACCTGAAAAATCATTAGGAAGTTAACAGCTTGATAAAGTTATCATTAATAAAGTAGATTCCATTCTTTCTGAATTGTTTCTTTATCTTTGAACAGAATCATATATGCTATTTACCATAATTTCCAACTACATTAAGTCTCAGAGTCATCTGTGTTTGGGGGCTTTTCTTTTTCATGTTGTTTTTTATTATTGTAGCTTTTTGTTTAGTTTTTTGGTCCCATTTATACTAAATTTAAGTTCAATTATTTCTTCAATGGTTCTCATGATGAGCCTTCTTCAGGGGAGAATGACGGTAAGACCTAATCACATTCGTTGCGTTGCTGTGATGAGATTTATATTTAGAACCGGTATATTTTCAGTCTTAGTTCCTTTAAAGTTGAACGTGGATAGGTCTAGCAGGCCATGAATCAACTCCGGGTGCCTTCCTTTTGACTTTTCACTTACACCCCCTGTTTTGCCTATGAAAAGTCCCAGTAAGAAAGATAGCCCAAGCCTCATACCAACAAAGGGAGGATAGTTAGGAAGGAAGACCCAATTTGGAGATCTTATACCGGGGGCAGGTGAGGGCCCTATCTGTTGTTCGTGTCGCCTTAATCTCAGCAGTTAGAATTTCCTCCGCTCATTGAGGGATTTTAGAGTATAAATTATGGCCTGGATTAAATGGTTACTTACAAAGACCACATTCTCTTTGAGAAAAGAAGGAAAACTGAATGATGCTGGAGTTGCTGTGAAATGCTGACTAGAAATTCTGTCCTGAGGTCTCTGAAATATTTGCTTCACAAATTTACCCAACATTGCCTTCATGTGTCCTTGGTCCTCTTTGCATTTATGCTGGGAGGACAATTACCACATCAATAAGAGATTGCCCACCCTGGGGTCTCATAATAAAGACAAGTTGTGTGCACGTGCACCCCACAGCCCGAAGCAGGACCCTTCCATCCAGGCCTCCCCTGAGGCGGGCTGGCCAGCTGGACCATGGACACATCCCCCCAACGCTGCACTACATCCTCTGACCCCATTTCCCTCCTCGCTTCAGATTTCAGGCATCTCTGCGTGGGCCCCAGTCTGTTTAAACTCACACTAGCACTTCAACAAAACCGTCATATCTTTATAACACTTTTCAAATGTAAAGTTTTCAAGGATTTTTTTCTTCTTAGAGTAGTACATATATTGAAATAGCCATATAGCTTTGCCCAGTAATAAATAACTCCCTGGAAAAAAAGGAAGTGCTTAAGATGGATATTCTGCAAAACTCCAGAATTACTTTGAAATCACATTTTTATCTACCATTTTTAGAGCCCATTTGATTTATCCCAGCTTGGCATATTAGAATAGACATGGGGATACAAACAGCCTGATAGTTAAAATTTTGTCTGCATATGAATCTCCTCTGGCTTCCTCCTCTGCCAGGAAAATTTTTCCTGTTGTCAGTCAACTGATCCTAATATCTTCTTGGAACAGAGCAAACATTTTAAAGTGCAAAACAAAAGTCCTCCCCCAGCCCTGGAGAGAAAACTTTTTTTTTCCTTGAGCTGTTGCTGTCTTTAAGAGAAATGACTTTAGCTGGTTCAGTCAGATGATAGTGGACACACTGAGCTCCATATAAAGGAAGATGTTTGAACACCAGTGCCACTGATTTCCAGGAAGGTTTATTTGGATAACATTTGTTTAGGAAGATAATCTGAGTCATAAATTGCATAGCGAGTAAATCCCTCTTAAGCAACAGCAGAAGCGTAGTTTTGTTATTTTAAACTTTATAACTTTGCTTTGAAAAAGTCGTATATTATAATGCATTTTGAAATATTTTATGAACTTCGGAACTCAGGCCTCTCGATCATGGACTGCATTGCTTTAATTAACTGATGACTTCCAATTCTTTTTAGACTTTTGGTCAAAATTAGTTACTCTGAACCTAAAGAAGAAAATGAAGACACGACTTCATCTTAAACCTTTCTCAGTAAAGGGTTTTGTTTTAAGGTAGACAAAGCAAGTCTTCTTAGGACAGTCTTATGGTTAATGATCCAGTCTTCGAGCTTATTTCAGCTAGTATCCCAACACACATTATTTTTAACTGTTGGCTAATCATAAATTGATAGAAAATAGTCACTGGCAAGAATAGAAACACAGTAGCAATGGTCACTGAAAAGAGATTTAAACCAAAAAAGCAAATAAACCCCAAAACTATGACAGAATGTCGATAGAGCTCTTCATTGATCTTGTATTTTAGAAAAATGAAGTGTGTGTTAGTGATGATTCATGTGCTGGATAGGAAAGTGGTCGGAGGCTGGTTTAGGATGGAGAAAGAAACACAGGAAACAGCAATACTGAATAGAAAGAATAAGTTCTTGTGAGCTTTTCAAGTTTTCGTGATCATTTGGGCTTAAAAGGAATAAAATATTTTGGCTCAATTTAAATAAAGCAAGTGATAGGTGCCCAAAATGAGACTATAGAATTATTTCAGAGTTAATCAAGTTGAAGCATTTTTGGTCAATAATAGCTATATTATGAAGGGTTCGCCTGAGGAACAAACCCAATAGGAGATATAGCTATCATCTCTCTATCTCTTTCCCTATTTCTCTTCCTATCTCTCTATCAAGAAATTTAAAAAACTGACTTACACAGTCGTAGGGGTTAGAAAGTCTGAAATCCGTAGGAGAGGTCAACAGGCTAGAAAATCAGAGAAGAGTTGATGTTGCAGTCTTATGAGTCCAAAATCTGTAATGTAGGGCAACAGGTGGAAAGCTCAGGCAATGTTTCCATGTTGCAATATTGAGGCCGAATTGCTTTTTCCTCAAGAAACCTGTCTTTGCTGTTAGAGCCTTTAACTGATTAGATGAGGCCCACCCACATTATGAAGGGCAATCTCCTTTATTTAAAGTCTACTGATTATAAATGTTAATCACACCTAAAAACTACTTCCGTAACAACACCTGGATTGGTGTTTAAGTAACTGGGCACTACAGCCCAGCCAAGTTTACACATCACAATAGTTTTACCAACTACCCTTAACTTTGTACATTTTGGTTTCTCATTGTGTCTAAGAAGAATGAGATGATGTATTAAATATTAAGTAGAATGTTAAATAGTATTGGATTTTCCTGTGCCTCTTGGGGTGTGTGCATGTGTGTGTGTGTGTGTGTGAAAGTTTGTGCCATATGTACAGTATTACCAGTGTGTGTTTCTAACTTACACTGGTAAAGTAAGTATATGCTGCCACAGCATTTCTCCTGCAAACTTCCAAAGGAATATAATCTGTATGTCTCAAACACAACAGTTGGATATACCTCCAATGATAACATTTAAAGAACTCCACTCCAGATTCTGAATAATATAGCTAATATCTTTGAAGGGAAAGGACCTAAACATAAAAGAAATAAATGGTCCATTAGGCTATATGACTTCAGTAGCTTAGGCATTGATCTTTTGTCCTTTGTTTTAATACCAGCAAGATAAAAATAATATATTAGAAATTTCATTCACACCATTGGCATCGATTTTCAAAAGTGAATGCTTATAAATTTTAAATGCTTTGTTTTTGTTTCACTTTCTTTTATTTTCTGTTTTTGCTCATGTTTATGTTTGCAGAGAGAGTCATTCAGTTGGTTGAGTAGTTGATTTTTTTAATTCTAATACTTTATTTATCAAGACTCAGAAAAAAAGCACCTACAAATATAAATGGGAACTTAGAGAATGATTTTGAAGAAATTGATCACAGATTTTAGTTCACTTTATTGAAAGTCCCATATCTTAATAAGGATAAGCAATTTCACTGGATTCTATAAAATAATGCAGTTTTTTTTCTCTTCAATATTCACCTGTATATTGCAATTGGATGATAAGTAGCATGGTTCTTATAGGTGAGAGTTCTGAAATGGGTCTCACAAAGCTAAAATCAAGGTGTTAACAACCTGAATTCCTTCCAGAGGCTCTGAGGGAGAATCTGTTTCCTCATCTTTTCCAGCTTCCAGAAACCACCAGCATTCCCTGGTTCAGGGGCCCTCCCTCCAACTGCATCCAGCAGCAACATCAAGCCAAGCCCTTCTCACAGGGCTGTCTCTCTGTGACCCTCTCCTCTGCCTATCTCTTGCACTCCCACCAATAAGAGCTACAAAATAATACATTTGTGCTGTTTTAGGCCACTAAGTTTGTGGTAACTTTTTACAGAAGCTCTAACAGGGATAGATGTCACTCTGAATACCTATAAAAAGAGATTTGAATATATGCTACCAAATTTAAATATTTAAATTGCTAAATATGATTCTCAATGTGGGACCAATCAAATCACGTATGTCTTCCCATCTCGAGGTCAGTTGATTAGCAACTTTAATTCCATCTGCAACCATAATTCCTTCTTACTTATGTAACCTCACAGATTCACAAGTTCTAGGCTTTAGGACATAGACATCTTTGCAGTGGCCATTATTCTACCCTGTGAGTTAATAATTTTTGAAGCTAGGTGATGGGTACATAAGGAAGGGTTCATTATACTGATCTATCAGTTTTTATAGGTTTTAACTTTTCCAAACTAAAAAGGTAAAACATAAATAAATTTAGGACCTTATAACATCCAAGAAATTGTGTCTAGGAGAGGATTCCAAATTCAGTTACAACCTCATTCATATTCAGCCTCCTCGGAAATTTCCGTATTTATTTCCAGTGAGCTATCTGGAAAAGAATAAAATAGTGCAACAATTTGAGAACTTAAAAGTATAAAAATATAAGCATACATTTTGCTTCCAGATAATAGCCCTTCCTCAGATTTAATCTCCCACCCACCCAGAAAAAGGCTTTAAAATAATTTTCAGAAATACTCATTACTCATTACGGATTCTTAGAAGTCCTAAGTTTGGAGACCTCTTTCTTATCATCTGGTCCAGGACTCTCTGACACAGGACTCTCTGCCAAGTGATTATCCACATGTTTATTGGACATCTCCAGGGGTGGGAGATGGGAGTCAAAGCCTCCAAACTAGTTTATTTCATCTTTGGACAACTACAATTATTAAGATTTTGTGCCACCGATAACAGCTATGTGAGAATAAGTATAATACTACTTCCACAGAACAGTCTAGAGATGTTTGAAAGTGCTCAGATGTCACCGCAAAGCTAAATAACTTGAGTTCCTCTGGACACCCCTGGCAATCTAAAATAGCTAAAGAATAAAGACTGTGTCCCTGTGGAATATTTTAGTGGAAGTAAACTTGTCACTTTAAGTGAAAATTCCCTAACAACTCTTTTATCTGATAAGTTGAATCGTAAAACATGGGGGAAATCTAGAGATTTTACCCATGGCTCTACTCCAAAAGCCAGCCTCACAGATTTTTCTGGGACTCTTACCTTTCATAGATAGGGTATTTCAACTGGGTGGTAAATAACCATTTTTGTCCTGGAATAGTCCTAGACATAACTGCCCTGCACACCTATGAGCTGTGAGCACAGATGACTAGATGAGGGAGATCAGAGGAGCTCAAAGTGGTATAATTGAAGCTTCAACCTTCACTGAACACCTTTCATTGTGTAAGGACAGTTGAATCTCTGTAACTTGAGAGAAGTTGATGTCGTTCCACGTGTTAGCAGCTTTTAAAACCAATTTTACCTTTAAAAAATTTTTTCACAGAAATTGTAGTTTCCACTTTTCATTTTTCTAGTACCTGGTTTGATGAGATTTGCTGAGAAGCTTAAAGTAACACAATTAAACAAGAGGCCATGGCCTTAAAATTTAAAGCTTTTAATTTTATTACGTCAGGAAAGCCTTGGTTCTAATAAGACATGTAGGAGGACCAGAGCCATGCCACTAGATTTCATTAGACAAAAAGGATAGATTCAAAACAGTTAACATGGATATGAAATAGGTGGGGAGAATTATCCAGCTGACTTAGGGGGCTCATTTCTCACCACCTTACAACAAAATTAACTGCCTCAACTTTTGTCAGGCAGACCCTCAACTATATGGCTGATTGAAAATAGAAACCAACAAAGGCCCTCGTTGAGACATTTTACCTTGAAAGCTAATCAGCAACTTTTCTGATCTGAGCTCTTTTCTCTTCAATGTTTTGTTTTATGTTTTTGTTGACTCTGGGTGTAGTAGCTCCTGGTGGGAATCCATTGTTTATTCCATTTTCAGAAAGGATCACCTCTATTCCCCCAAATCAGAGACTTACAAGACCACTTGACTGTTGACCTGAATCATACACGACCCACATGCCTGACCAATTACTTAGTTACTCAGGACATCGTGAGAAACTGGCGACCTTTAGGTCTAGTGTACTGCACTATAAGCTGTTGCCACACTGTCATGTTTTCTACCATTTCATAGAGATATCTACCAGGAGCACTTTCAGATTATGTACAACTTTTATTAACTTTTGCCTCTGAGGACAGGATGCAGTTACGGGCCAAGAAACACAAGCTCCACACAGACTACTCTCATCCTATCTCCCTAATGTTTACACAAAAATAGGGTCAGATGACTGACACTAGAATTAGCTTAGGTCAGGATAATCTTTTAACACAGCAGTTAATTTTTTCATAGTTAGTGTTCTGTCCCTTCGTCTTTTGAAATTGCCGCTAAACTATCTTAGAAGCAGGTCTGGATATACTCAGTTAAATCTCCTTTATAATAGAGAGTATTTGGCTGGTGCAATTTGGGTCTTGCAAACTCAGAATAGCCAACACAGGCAATTCCTCCTGCTAACTAATCACTGTCAAAAGGAAGAGCTACGTGTCAACCATCCTAAAACCAAAGTTAATGTATTCATTAGAAGAATACATCTTTTACTTGGCTTAAAGATAACAAGCCAAGCAACGAGTTAAATTATTTATTTGGATTCGTACAAAAGTCATGAATAAGTCATCTTAGCTATTATCTGGGCAATAGAATTATTAGAGACAGATATTCCATGAGTGCTTTATTAATATTGTGTTTTGATGGAGGAGGCATTTGGTTATACCTCCTTTAAAAATTATTTTCAAGTTGGGGCACCTTGGTAGCTCAGTCCCTTAAGCACTGATTCTTGATTTCAGCTGGTCATGATCTCAGAGTCATGAGATCAAGCCCCACATCGCCCTCCATGCTGAGTGTGGAGACTGCTTGAGATCTTCTCTCTCTCTCTCTGCCCTTCCCTGTCCCCTGCTCACTCTCTGTCTCTCAAAAAAAAAAAAAAAACCCTCAAGCGAAAAGCTAACCAACTATGCTATAAGAAATAGGATATCATGACATCTATCACCCATCTGTCCATCTGAATAAATGACTTCAAAAATAGTTATTTTGAAAGATTCTGGCCCAGTTGGTACAATTTCGGCTCATTCAGCATAGGTTGTCATTCTCTCCTCAATTGGTTCTTTAACTTCCACATGATGATAAGTTCATTACATCCTTTCCCTCATCTTTTCTCATCTTTCACCCTCACTTTTATTCATTCTTTATATATTGCTTAAAATTCCATATGTAACTATATCTAATAAATGAGTGGATGGACAGAGGGATGGACAAATTTGTCCTACTTAAGAATGAACCTAAGCCCTTTTCTGTAGTACATCTTAGTGTTTTTACACTCCTGATCTTTTCAGCCTCATCTCTTGACATTTCTCACTACGCACCCCATACCCACATACACCAACACACTGAACTGGTTATAACACCAAAAACATACCAGTTCCTCTTTGGGACACATTTGTTTACCATTTGGAACCTCATATTCTTATCAGAAAAATGGGAATAATACCTGTCTTATATGGTAGTTGTAAGAATAAATTCTTAAAAGCATTAATTTATGAAAAGCTCATAGTATGGCATCTGGCACATAGTAAGTGCACAGTAAATGTTACTTGTTATCATGACTGCTGCGGTAGTCATGATCATGTCTTCCCCCAAATCCATGGCTTTACACATATTTTTTTTCTTCTGCCTAAAATACTGCCTTGTCCACTTGGCAAACTCATGTTTATTTTTCTCAGTGAGGCCCTCCCGAACCCCTATAGGGAAAGTTATGCTCTTCCTTGTCTGTACGTTAAAACATTTTCATACTCCTTCTGATGTCTTCATGTATTTCTTTTCTACTAGATTCTTAAGGTTTCCTTAAGGATGTCCCTGACACTTGACATGGAATAGATCATCGATATATGGGGAAGAAGGGAGGGAGGGAGGGAGGGAGGGAGGACGAGTGAGAAAGGAAGGGAGGGAAGGGAGAAAAGAGGAAGAAAAGGAAGGGAGAAAAGAAGGAGAGGAAGGACGGAGCAAGGAAACGAATGGATCCAGTCGTCTGGCAGCCATCCTGTCCTCCATCATTCCTGGAAGATCCCCAACAGTGATGCATTGATCTCATTTACAAATTCTGTCAGTGCGCTGATTAACAGTTCCCAAGTTTATCACTCAGGGCATAAATAACTCTGGTTCTGGAAGATATTAATTCATTCGCAGTGACTAATTTGCCTCCTATTTGATGATAATGCCAACTATTGACTAAGGCAAAATCCCTCAGCTTGCCAACCAAAAAAAAATCACTTATTCAGAAAATGGCTCATATAGGAAAGAAGCAGCTGCTTTTGCAATTGACACAAATGAGCCAAAATTTGTTTCTCTAGAAAAAAATTCATTCCGGTGATTCATTTAGCTTCAGTGGTGAGGTTTTGGTGAAGACAAGAGAAGTGGAAAATGAAGGATAAGGGAGTACCAAGAAGGTAAGCATACCGATTTTCTTCATCATTTGCTTTCTCTTTGATGATTTTCCCTGTCTAGATTTCCTAAGTTACAGATTCACAGTTCTTATTGATCTGGCCTGTTATATTGGAGAAAGAAAATTCAGGCAGAAAAATAAAATTAATTGTAAATTGGAAACATTTTCTCATAAAGAGCAACAGTTTTTCTCCCCTGATGTGACAGAGATCTTCCTTATAAACTTCCTGTTTTGAAGATACTGCTCATTGACAATAGAACTCATAAAGGTGAGGGAAAGTTTCAATATTTCAAGCTCTAGAAATGCTACAATTTTAAGTTTCATCAGATAACCTGTTAGATGATCCTAATAGTAATAAGGTTGCCAGATTTTTTTTATGGCAAGAAGATGTGTAGTAACTAAAATGTAGATGAGGTTGCTATACACAAACACACACACACACAGACACACACACACACACACACACACACACACACACCACACAGACTCCAATTCTTTTGCCACCAGTGGAGGGAATGACCAGATGTAAACCAAAAACTCTGCTTTCTTCCTTCAACCCAAGTTTTCTCCCATGCCAGTGTGTTTGTGGGACCCAGCCATGACTGAGGAATTCCTCCCTCTGGAGCAGACTTAGCTCTTCTCTCAGGAGCTGGTTGCACTCTCTCCTTTCTACTCGCTACATCTCCTCTTCTCAAAATTACCAACCAAGAAACCATCTATGATTAACCCTACTCCACTCTTACTTTGTTTACTTCTTCAAATAAATGCATTTTCTGTTTTTTTGACCTCTTCCCCAATTCTGTTTGGCTCTCTTATAATTATTCTTGTCACTTTTGACTCTCTTTGTCTCATATCCAACTGTCCCCCCACCATTCCTACTCCCCAAATCCTACTACAGGCATGCACTTTCTAACCCTTCCAGCTTTTCCTACACATCAATGTATGTTTTCTAAGTCACAATTCAGAAAAAGTTTCAGTTTCTTATTCTCGTAAACCCTTTGCAGTCTGGCAATGTCAATCTAGCTTTTCAGTCACATCACCCCTCATTTGGACACTTGATTACCACCTCCCTCACCCCAACTTTCTCTAGACCAATAAAGGATATGACCAGCCAGCCAGTTACTCAAATAAAAACCCAAGGAATTATTTTTGAGCCCTCCCTTGCACTGCCCACGTTTAATCCACCACCCTTGACAGTACTTCCATAACATCTGCCCAGTCTATCCATTTGAATTAACACCCATCTGAACCACCACTATCATTCAGTTAGGCAAATACAGCACTTCCCATTTGGTCTCCTCTTGCCTCCCTACAATACAGTTTCCACACAGCTGAAGAGAGCTATGTTAAAACCTAAATCAGATCACATCACACCCTGTTTAAAACCATCCAGTGACATTTCATTCTACCTAGAATAAAATCCATTCTTCTGCCCCTGTGTCATCTGGCTCAGGTGGACCTGTTTGACTCCAGCCTTTACCACTTTAGCATCTCCCACTATGCACCAGCCACACTGGCCTTCCTTATATTCTTCTTACATAGGTTTTCACTGAAAGCCTTCGCTAGCTTTTTCCATCTCCCAATAATGTTTTCCCCCCTAAACTTTGCATGGCCACTATCCTTGTCATTGAGCTCTCAGTTTAATATACCTAATATCAAGTAGCTGCTAGGACCCTGTCACCACACCCTGCAAGCACTTATCTGATATTTCTTTTTGCTTTTTTGTTTGTATGTTTAGTTTCTGTCCTGTTCATTGCTGAATTCCCCCGAATCTACAACAGTGCTTGGCTCTCAATAAGCGTATATGATGGATAGATGAACCTTACTTTCCCATCTCTCTGCCCTGTCTACAACTCTGGACAGTATTCCTGATGGGGAATGATAGGATCAATGACCAGAGGTAGATTGGGTTGGTATGGAGACAGAAAGGCTGAAGAACAGTAAGAGAGAATGACTTGACTATAGGGGACGGTCTTTATTGAATGATAGTTAAGAGACGAGCTCACTTAAGATCTTCAGCATCAAACTAAGAAAGTTTGGGTCAAATCTGATATGCTATAGAGGCCCCTTCTTTAACCTACATAAGCATAGACTGTGAATTCCATGAGGTCAACAATGTTTGCTTTGGTCACTACTATAAACCCAATGCTTAGAACACGCTACATACTCAATAAATCATTGAAGGTCTAAATGAATGAGTGAATGAACATGGTATAATATTTAGGATTCTTTGTTTGGAAATAGTTTATAAGACCCGATAGAAATAAGAAGATTATAGAGCAGAATTTCTTAAAATCTGGACAAGGGATTATATGTAAATGATTTATTAAAATGCAGTTTCCTGTGCCTTTCTTAAGACCACCGAATCACCTGAGATGGGGTTCAAGCATCTGATTGTTACGAGTTTCCCTTGTTTCTTCTATGCACACTAAAGTTTGAATGTCTGCCCTTGAAGGGGTGATATGATGACAGGCCCTAAGTAGGATCTGTATTTGAGGGAATTCGTGAATGAGGACAAGTTGCCAGAATTTTGGAAAGTATAGGAAAGGGTCAGAATGACTGTTTCCAACCTAGCAGGCAGAGAGAATGACACCGTCGTGATAGAATACAGGAGACTCATGCATCGGTACAAAAAGGCCTCCTCTTTTAAAACATGGAAGGTAATAGCTTTTTACCTTTTGGGAAACGAGGCAAAGGCACGTGTGAGGTGAAATGTGAGACTAAGCTAAGAAAATTATGTGTTCCCAAAACCATGGAAAGTACTACACTCTAACAAAGACCAAAGGTATATCCCCTGCATTTCATACTGTGAGAGTGCTGAAGACAAATACGTCTCGTTTCTTCTTGTCAAAACATATATTAAAGGCATGCTACTCCTGTTTATTTCATAGTGAAAGCATTGCATATGTCTCAGTAAATAGCTCTTTGTGCAATAAATCCTTAAAATTGGCTTCCTCCCAGCCATGAACAGATATAACATTGGAGCAATGCTAGAAACCAAGGAAGCAATGCCAGAGATCTAATTTGAGGAAAGATCTGAATGCAAATGTCTCCAGCAAATAGTAACATTTTAGGAAGTTGTTCAGTTTTCCATAGTTCAGATTTTATTCATTATTCTTAGGCTTTAGAATCTAGAATCCATACTTTAGAATAAGATTTTTTTTTTCGTATACAGATGGACTGAGGCCAGTGAATGCTACTCGTGAGAAGAAATCTTAAAACATGGAACTACTTTGGGCACCTGATAGCCTCTGTATTTTTGTGTTATGGGAAACCTGACATTTAGAATACCCAGTGAGTTAAATACCCAAAAGTAAATCAGCCCTTCCCAGCATGATGGATAAGCGTGTGGACTAGTCATCATAAAACCCCAAGTTCCTCTTGTCAGTTTCCAGTTAATCACTATCACATGAGAAAAGTGAAGTTAAGGAAGGTCAGCTGACAGAAGTTGAGTATTGGAACATGCCGACAACTATACCCATGAGATTGTTTGCTTCACTGTAACCATCTTGGAAGCTCTGATTTTTTATGAGTTTGTTACAAAAGTAAAGATAATATATTGGGAGATTCTGTTGTTCTACAGATAAGAACTTTGTTTTTTCTCTAAGCTGAATAAGAAGTAGGGTTGATGCCAATTGAAAAAAAAAGCAGAAAAAAAAATACTGGTTGAAAACTTATGCCATAAAATTTGGGTCATACATCAGTGAGGTGGGGATACAGTAACTAATCCCTACACCATTCAAGGGACCTATGACTGTCTTGCCAAGAAAAGGCCAAAACCTAATTAAGGCAGTATACTTGACAGTAACGATTTCCTCACCACCAACCGCCCCCCAAAAAAGTCTGGTGAAAACAAAACACATCAATGAAGAGAACATATTTCAACATTAAAAAGGATCATAATTTGCTTCACAAAGTTCTTTGCTTCATAGATGACCATTCCTGGGGCATCTTCATATAGGAATTCTAGGTCAGGAAACTGACACCTGATGAGAGAAATACTTTAAACTTTTTAAAACATGCTAATAATACATCCTGAACAATCTCCATTCAAACACTGAAAGAAAGAACCTGAAGTTATATATGCATTCAGTCAATAAATACTTATATAAACTTCATATCCGCATGATATGTTTCAATGCCAACTATCAGAACCATACTCAGCTTGATCCAGCATCAAGAAGGAAGCTGAGTGACTCCCCCCGAAGATCCTCACACCATCTAAAGCCTGGGACCATACAGCCAGTGGCTTCTTTTGCTTGGTCCCCTCACCATCCAGGCCATCTAGATAGGCCATGTACAATACAGAAGCAAAGGGAAAGGAAAGAAGTGATCTTTATCCAAGGCTCCGAGCTCTGGATAGAAATGTTAAGTCAAATATCCCCAAAGAGAAAGAGCCCTTCTGTGTCCTTGGCTTATTGTGAAACAGCGAACTTTAAAAACATGAAGACCCTCTTTCTTCGTCTTAATACTGTAATACTTCTATCATTTTTATCACTTTCCCCAACATGGATAAAGATCTAGTCATACACTAGAAGGAAAAACTGTTTTCCTTCTGCAAAGAAATATGTTTTTGTGGTTTTCTATATGTCAAGGACAACCGAGCTCAGAAGGCATAAATTAGATTTATTTAGAGTCTGAATTTATACAAGACAAAATTGTGACATTTTATTTTCACTCAAGTTTGGCCTTAAAGCCATGTCACTCTGTTCTGAAGGTGTATTTTTATTTTTGTAGATATTAGATTTATAGACCTTTTGTGAAGGATAGATAATATCATTAAGTATAGGTGTGTTTTAATCAATTAGCAAAGTGCTAATAATCGATTGCATTTAGTGAATGAATGTTTAAAAAAACTTCAAAATTCACATTTTCAAACATACTATATCACTATTTCATTATTCATTGGCTGATACTGTTGTAATTACCTGGAAACAAATAGCCCCTGACTAATGTTGCCCTGGGTCTGGTCCTCCTTTCAACAATAGCTAATTAAATGTGTCTAGAAAGCAAAAATTAAAAGTAAATTTCATCCATTATAGTCAAAAAGGACACAGTGCTTTTTTTTTTTCAGGTTAGACTGCTTTTTATCAGGCATAAAAAACCATAGCACCAGAAACATAAACATAAGAGAAGTAAGTGACTTTCAATAATTTAGCTTAAAAACAATAACTCTGGGTCATTTCTCAAAGTCTGTCTTCTATGTCAGGAAAACAGAGTAATTTAGAGATACAGAATACATTTTCCTAAATATTTCCAATGCAGGGCCTCCATCTGGATTATAAATAGGTAAAGAAAGAATTGCGTAACAATGGTTCAGGTGCTCCCAAGCTGTTAACACCCATCTTGCAAGCATCAAAAACTCGTGAGCAAAGGGACACACACTTTCTTCACACCACTGCTACAAGCTAAGCTGTGTCCGTTATGGAAACTTTCTAGCTCTACTTCTCTTCTCTATCCCTCCCATTCTTAGTCTTTTTTTTTTCTTTTTTTAAGATTTTATTTTTAAGTAATCTCTGCACCCCGGGTGGGATTTGAACTTCCAACCCTGAGATCCAGAGCCCTGTGCTCTAGGACTGAGCCCACCAGACAGCGCGCCTCCCATTCTTTGTCTTCAGATTGTGCACAAACCACACAGAGCAGGTTAGCAGGCTTCTCCGAGATTGGGAGGGATTCAGATCCCTGCCATTTTTGAGGCCCCCTGTACACTAAAAATTAAAGATGTGTTAAAATGAGGTTACGAAATTTGTGGCATGTTTTAAAAGTTCAATCTTGACAATGAATCTCAGTGACAGTGTGGATAGCCTCATTAGGAGACAACATCAGGAGTCTAAATCTGAGGCCCTACATGAAGATGAGAACAGACCAAACGGCTCCCCTGCTCCCTCTATAATTAGCCTGCTATTTACTCCCTGCTTTCATTCTCTCGCGGTTTTCTAACAGGTTTCTCTGCCACCAGTATTTCACACCTCCAATCCATCCTCCATCATGCTGCCAGAGTGATCTTTTGAAAATGCCTGTTTGATCATGTTATTTCCGTGTTTAAAACCCTCACATTTCCAGTCATCTGCAGGATGAGTCCGGCCGCTTCACAAGGGGACCGTGGAAGCCCTTCCTCGCTCCAGCTGCCCACCTCACCACCCCCTTCCCATCTCCCAGGGCATTCCTTCCCTCCCGCTTAGCCTCCGTACTCTGCACGCATTGATCTGCTCATGCTGTTCCCAGAGCCTGGACTGTTCTCTCTTTCTGCAGCTGCCTTCTTCGGGATTCACCCCCAGCCTTTGCTTACCCCCTCGGGGGTCTCTGGCCACCATTCTCTTTCTAGCCGCATTTTACCCAGTTACTTTGTCATGGTCTTTATCACAACGGACGGCCGCGCTGACTTCTCATGAGTTTGACTCCCCTTAACTACGCTTGAAGTTTCTTGAGGGCACGGGCTGTGTCTTACCTATTTTTCCGTATGCCCAGAGCCCGGAGCATAGGGAGGACTAGACGGATAGGGATTCTAGTATTTTCATTTTTGTTGTTCGGGTAACCTGGTTTTTCTTCACTTGTTTCTCTCTTTTCCCCTTTTCCCCATTTCATTTTTGAATCTTAAATAGTAACTTAATCTTGGCTGATAAGAGCTAAAATAATGTTACTGAAAGACTTTTATCATGGATAAGTAGAACTATGTTTTGCAGGGGAATTCTGCGTAATTTTTAAAAAGCCATCCGCTTCTAAATTCCCTGAGCTTCTAAGCCTCTCCATGACAATCCCCATACATCTCTTCATCTTCTCATACTTAAATCTGCTTCTCTTCAAGCACTGAGGGGCAAGAAAATTTTTAAGTTTTTATGCAATTTTATTATTTCTCTCTTTGGTTTTATTGCTGCAGTGTTTTTTTTCCCCCCTTCTACTTGTTCATCTCAAAAGTATAACATTTCAGCTACGTGGGAGACTAAGTGACTTTCATGAGCTGGCCTTGTCACCTCCCATACCATCCAAACATGATAGCTTGTTCTACAGGGAAATATATTTTAAGTTGCAAAAAATATGCCTCAAAATTCTTTTGAATTTAACACCTCTGTGGGTTGTGGATTCTCTACCGAGTTTAGGAAACCTGATATGTACTAGTTTGAGGTATTCATTCAGCAAATATTTATTGATTGACATTTGTCAGGATGAATGCCGGGCTCTAAGGAAAGGAAGTGAGATAAATTAGGGCCCTGCCTTCAAAAGGTTTACAATCTACCCATAGACTTTGCTAAAAATTGGCATACTTCTCTTCCGGCCTCTCTGGTATTTCCTGCCACTCATGGAAACAGATAAATCCTATTTATGATCTTAATCACACGGAAAACAGCTATTATGAGAATAGCAAATTAACATTTATCCTTCTGAGAAGCATTTCATAGATATTAGATATATTTTCTCATGTTTATTTCATTAAATACTCATTTGTGATCATAATCGTTCAAGTATTTTCCTTTTTAATGAATTTCCCTCCATCTCAATGAGACTTGTGATATTTTGTTATTTCATAATATCTACACTGATCCTTGAGCATCCTTTTGGAAGGACTCCTCAAACTGTACGCTAATTTTTGTAGCCCTCTTTTTCTCTAGTCTGGATGAGAGAAGGTCCATCCAATATTTGAGGCCCTCATTTATTGTCTTCTACCAAGAGAAAAAGGATAATGGGTCTAGAGATGTAAGGTCTTTAACAATGTACAACCCTAAGCCTTTAATATGTGAATTAGTGGTCTTTAAATGGTTATCCTTTAATCAGATCAGAATTATTCTTGGCAACTAATGGATCTATCTGTAAAATGGAATTTGCCCATTAATGATAGAAAGGTTTCTAAAGATCTTTTAACATGAGATAAATAAAGCAGTAGATCAACAGAAGATAGGTACATTTCATAATAATCACTCTGAAGGAGCTATTTCAAGTAATAATTACCCATTCAGAAATGATGGGGGAATTTCTAATGGCTATAACTGTAAGAATCACTTAGTATGTGGCAAGACAAACTGGCTATTTCCCCAAGCTTAAAATGGAAACATTCATTAATGGGAAAATAATATCTTAATTCACTCTCTTAACATTTTTAAATTAAATTAATAAAATACAATGTTTTCATCTCCACAGTTTTACTCACTTTCCTAAGGATAATATTTTTTAAAATCTAACCTTCTGTGCATAAAAAGCTGACAAAACAGTGTATTCCTTTTCTGTTCCCATGGAAGCCTTCCTTCTATAAGACGTACCTTTCCTGATAAAGTTATTTTCTTTAACCATTTCCACTTTTGGTAGTCTTTTCTCCTAAATCTCCAGTTTAAATCAGTTGATATTTTGTGGCTTATCTAGTTGTACAAACCTCTTTCTATGAAACCAGTCGCACAACTGAGAAAAAACAATATGGCTTCTTGGTGCGGGTCTGAGAAGAACAAAGAGGCCAGCTCCTACTCCTTAGAGTTGAGTAAAGCGAACGAAGAACAGCACTGTCTTTCTTATCACTTTCTTCCCTTGTAGGCTTACTTATTCAACTGGTACTCGTGTTAGGAGATGTACCAGAAAAAACTATCAGTGGAAAAGTAACTGGGGAGAAAGCCAGAAGTCAAAATAAAGTCAAAACAAACATTCCCATACATATATATTTAGGGATTCACAAAAATCTCCAAATCTATTGTAAATATCAGGGGTCAACCACAGTGCTTAAGGTGCTTAAATATGACATAATTTTTGTTACTCTGTATGAATCTTTTAAATTATTTTTTATTTGGGTAAAATACAACACTTACCATTTTAACCATGTTTAAGTGTACAGTTGACTGGCATTAAGTGCATTCACACTGTTGGGCAGCAACCACCACTATCCATCTCCAGAACTTCTTCATCAGCCCAAACAAAAACTCTGATTCCATTAAACAATAATTCCCCATTCTTCCCTCCCTCTAAACCCGGTAACCACTATTCTACTTTACAAGTCTATAAATTTGACTGTTCTAGGTACCACATATACATGAAGTCATACAATATTTGTCCTTTGTGTGTGGTTCATTTCACTTAGCATAAGATCTTCAAGGTTTATCTATATTGTACTATGTGTAAGAATTTCACTCCTTTTAAGACTATTCTTTGTATGTATATATATCACTGTTGTATATATTCTGTTTATCCAATTATGTGTTGATGAACATCTGAACTGTTTCCACCTTTTCACTCTTGTGAATAAAGCTATAAAATGTGTGTACAAATATTTGTTTTCTTCCCTGCTTTCCATTATTTAGGGTATATACCCTGAAGTGGAATTGTTGGATCAGTGGTATGTACTTGTGTGTTTACTTTTTTGAGGACCTGTCATACAAATTTTGAAGAATTGCCACGCAAATATTTTTAATGGAACTAATATAGTTAGTATAATGGTATCAAAGCTTAAATTCATATAATAATTATCCTCACTACTGGTTTCAGTAAAATAATTAAAAGAAAAATCACACTCACCCTTTAACAGCTCTTATTTGCTGGTGCAAACATCTTGCACAAATTCTACTGTTTCTAGTCTAGGATGTCTATAGCCATATGCGCTCTTATATTTCTCTGGAAGCTGTCCATTGATTTTTCTTGGTGATTTGTGGCTTCTGATTCTTAATTATTAATTGTGTTTTAATGGCAGAAACCCAAAAGCAGAAGAATTATCTACTGTGAAATTTGTTCCTCAGAATTCAGGTTCACCTTGTGCACTGCTAGTGGGCACGTAAATTGGTGTAGCCACTCTGGAAAACAGTAAAAGGGTGCCTCAAAGTATTGAAAATAGAACTACCATATGATGCAGCAATTCCACTTCTGGAAATATGTCTGAAGGAAACAAAAACACTAATTCAAAGAGATCCATGCATCCCTATGTTTATTGCAGCAATATTTATTATAGGCAAGACATGGAAACAACTAAGTGACCATCAATGGATGAGTGGATAAAGAAGTTGTGAGATATATATATATATATATAATGGAATATTAGCTAGCCATAAAAGATGAGGAAATCTACCATTTGTGACAACATGGATGGACCTTAAAGGACAACACTCATAGAGAAAGAAACCAGATTTGTGGTTACCAAAGGCAGGGGATGGGGAGGAGGAGGAATTGGAGAAAGAAGGTCAAAAGGAACAAACTTCCAGTTATAAGATGAGGACATCCTGGGGATGTAACATACAACATGGTGACTATAGTTGACACTGTTGTATGATATGCAAGAAAATTATTAAAAGTGTAAATCCTAAGAGTTTCCCTCATAAGGAGAACATTTTTTTCTTCTTTCTTTTCTTTATATTGTATCTATATGAGATGACAGATGTTAGCAGAACTTGTGCTAATCATTTCACAGCATATGTAAATCACTGGTTATATATCTTAAACTTAAATAGTCATGTATGTCCATGATTTCTCAATAAAACTGGAAAATAAAAAGTGAAGAGTTAAAATAAAGGATTTAAGTTCACATTCTCTTTTACCCTAAGGTAATTTTTACTTATTTCTTCATACAAGTCAGAAAAAAAATGACAGTTATGACCATGGTCTGTTAACTTTTGATTTTGTAGTTTATTTTGCAATGCATTTCTGTTCCCATTTGTAAGGAAATAACTTACTTAAAACGACTGGGGATCTTTTTTCCTCCTTTGATTATAGCAACGTCATTTGTATTTTCAGTTGGTTTCCTGAGTGTTTTAATGTAATGATACAAATATTGCCAATCATAAGACTTATTCAAAACCTTTTCAGATCAAAACCTAGCTCTAATATTCAATATCCACTAAAGTCATATGTTTGTGAGAAATAACTTTTGACCTTAAAGTCTGTATAGGAATCAAATGCCAGACAAGCTGTTTTGTGTGTCTCTCATCAACAGCAAAACTGTGGTTTGTTTCAATACAATAATGTCAGTGATGAAATATGCACAGAAAACAAGGAATTGAAATAAAATTTAGTGAAACGTTCTCCCTATTTTATTTTATTTATGCATTACACTGCAGCCCAGTAATGACTCAGATTTCTGCAAAAATATTTACTTAACTCTTAAAATATGTGTAGCATTATGTGTTGTCATAGTATAATCAAATTAGATATAATCTTTTTATTCTGGGTCTATGACAGTATATTGCTCCAAATTTGAAATCTGCTGAAGTTTCTTTGCTTCAGAAACTTAAATCAGATCTTTAAGTGTGTAGCTTCATTTATTCTGAACCAAATATAATTTCCCTTTTAGGGAGAGAGTATCTTTAAAAGGCTCGTTAATAAAATCCTAATGAGGCATTTGGACTTTGGAGAATACTCATGTCATTTTTATGAGTTAAGTATGGAAAGTTGTAAAATGTAAAGATAAGATTTCTTATCAAATACACAACGGCAAAATGTTTCTGATGAAATCAGAACATTCTAAAAAGGTTGAAAACTTTCCTAATGCCTTTGAAAAACATCAAAGTAATCATACTGATACCTTATGAACCAAAGGTCTTACTTCCTCCTTGTGACTTGGGTACAGCAGACACACCTATAGAAAGAAAAATTGGCGCTCCTTGTTAGGTTTGTAGCCCAGATGGCCTTATGGCTCTAACTTTGAGGATATAAATGGTCTGTGTCTGGAACCATGTAAATATGCAAAGAAAATGCATGCCAATTTACCAAGCGAAAGGACTAGTTGAAGAAATGTAAATGTAAGAAACATTAACAGGGATCCAAGATCTGTAATAAATAAAGGCTGAAACAAAAAAAACAAAAAACAAAAAACAGCACCCAACCCTCCCCACCCAAAAAAACCCGAAACACCTCAGACCATGGATAAATAGAATCATTGTAATAAAACCAGAACTTGAATCCAATGACGATAAAATTTTACCTAAGCCTATTAGTTGGCATCAAATGGAAGATCAGTGATAATGGGAGGCATAAAAAGGGCATAAAAATTTTGGAAAATGTTAAAATAGCCAAAGGTCAAAATACTTGTTTTAATCTAGCAACAAATCCATTTTCCAACTAAGCTCATTCACATATGGCCTTGTGCCCATTGCACTGTTGTAATTTGGTAGTTCATGTTCTATCAGTGGCGTCCAAACTACCGATAGATATAAATCACAGAATCATTTATCATCAAAGAACCTCAAGAAATGATCTGGTCTGCCCCCTAAACAGATGCTTATACCATTCAAGACAAAATATCACCTCCCTAATTTTAGAGATCCTCAGGAAAATTTCTGCCACAGTTCTTTCTGTTCAAAGATGATTTAACACATTTACCTGTTTTGCTTTCTGGCCCGAGTTCAAGAGCATAAACTACAATTTTGTTTAAATTAAGAGAGCTTAGAATTTTTTTCTTTCTGCAAATGTCTCTTTTCTATATTTGATCCTCAAAACTGCTGAGCTGATTTTAATATTAAAAAAAAATTTACTCCTAGGCTGTAAACCTGCATGACGAATTCCAGCCCAGAGCAACATTTTATGATCCAGTGTCAAGTTCTTGAAAAATGAAAAATGAGAGGAAAAAGAGATTTAACCATAATGTGGATACATTTTGGACTGGATGTTAACCAATTGAATAAGGTGTGTGTGTTTAAGCATAAAAGCTGACTATATTTGCCTTTCCTGATTTGAGCATGCAAAATCTTTTATTTTCATAATCAGGGCCAAATGTATTTTGTACTCTGGACTTGAACCAGAACTCAAAAGGGGGATGAAAGAGCATTACCCATGCAAGCAATAGATTTGAGGCAAGTTTTAATTGAAAAAAAAAATCCCACCATCTATTCATTTTTAAAGCATGAGCTGCATTCAACACATAAATCCTTCATTATTCATACATGGAAGTATGTGTTTAATGATTAACTCTCTAAGGATTTATTTGATAGAATAATCTAAATGTCTTTTTTAAAAAAAAGGCAAATGAAACGTGGTTTTTAATTCTTTAAAGGACAAGTTACAAAGCATGCAAAAGTATAACACAGGCTCTTAGTTTTTAAAACTATATCTACAATTTGCCTATCCATTGGTTTGTTCATCTGGATATCAGTAACATACAGACTTGATCTAATAATGGCTAATTATGCAGTTGTTTATCAGCTCATTTGAAACATTTTGAGATTCAGTCTAGCTCAGCAAATTACTGTGCTTAAGGCAGTTCTATATTCTAGAAAATTATAATATCCCCAGAAGGCAAAGAATTAATAATAAAAATCCTCTTTTGTAAAAGATTATCATTGCAGAGCAAATGGAGCAGATCTTCCCTATCCTACTGCATTTAATATTCTCATTTTTCCCCTGAAACTTTGATGGAGAGGCAATGAGAATATCTCTGTTTTATTAACTTATTAAGAGGCACATTTATAGAACTCGTGCACTATATTGATTCCTAAAGCTGCAGTGCTGCTAAGAGCCAATAATCACAGAAGAGCAGGATGATTCAATTTGTTAGCCCAGAATGTTTCTGAAGCTCAGTAGAGCCCAAATTTTCACCCGATTCAGAAAGCCTGGTTATTTAACTTCTCTGAGCCTCCATTTTTTCATCTGTAAGACAGAGTTAAGAGCCAAAGGCAGACTCTAGATGGTGTGAGGAGTGAATGAGATGATGCGTGGGTTGCACCTAATGCAATGCCTGTCCCAGTAAATAATGTTAGTTTTAGTTATTATTAAGGCTAGGATGGTCATTACTTCTTGTGGTGCAAGACTCAAGTAAGATGTATGCATTTAATTAGCTATCTGCCTCAGTAGTCATGCAACTTTTCAATATCAATATTTTTATATCAGCTGAAAGTTTAGCAAGACCTTCCCGCTCCAGCACTTTTTAGCCCAAAACTACCTCACCAAGCCAACATCCAGCCAACCAGAATAGGTGGGACACGAAGACATGAGATAAATCACCTGCCCAAGGGTTTGGAATCATTCCAACTTCATAGCAGTTGGACTTGACAACATAGTATTTTAAAAAGCACCTGGGCTTGCTTCTATTGAACTACACCAAAGAGTTTTGAACTTTTTCTTCATGATTCAGATTTTGTCATAGATTTCCGCCACCTTCATTTTCTCCACGTTGGATCATTGCATCATATTTTAAGAAGAAAAAAAAATCTTTAAAAACTATCCAGATGCCTTAGCTGGAACATATGAGACTATTTGCTTTATAGCATTATTTGCACAGAATATATGTATCACTTCATTTATTTTGTCAACCAGGGCACTCTTTGACTTCCTGGTAAAATGTAGTGTGCTACCTTTAGTTTATAAATATCCCTGAAGCCTCCCTCTCCCTCTTTCCTTCTCTCCCACCCTCCCTCCTTCCCTCTCTATCTCTCTCCATATATACATATACACAAATTTATATATACATACGTACACACACACACACACACACACAATGTCTTCATTTGTATATTTGAGGAGTTCAGTTAATGAGTGCTTCTCAAAAACCTGTATCCTAAAAAAAAAAAACAAAAAAACAAAACAAACAAACAAAAAAAACCCTGTATCCTAAAGCTAAACTTGGGGGCTGATGGCTCAATTTCCCCAAGCAGTTCTTGGCTTCTAGATATCTCTGCCTCCCTTGGTTCAGGAAAACAACTCATGCTGCAGAGCATTTCAACTTAGGGACAATGAACACACTATTAAGCTTTATTTTATTTCATTTCATTTCATTTTTTATTTCATTTTTGCCCTAAAATGCGAAAAGCAAATTATTCAAATAGCAGAGACTAATTATGCAAGTTAGCAAGTCTTCACCTCACTCTATAGCCAGCACCTGATTTTTTCTGATTTTAAAACATGCAAGCAACTTTGCTTAAATTTAAAAACACCCAAGAATAGTCTCTTCCCCTTTATTATTCCTCAAATATTCCTAAGGGAAAACAAAATCCATTCTAGGGGTTACACACGTAGAAGAGTAAAATGAGACCAAACGGAGGAAAAGTTCATGCAGGGTGCAGAAGCCAAGAGCCCTAACAAGTGGAGGCCTACTGGAAAACAGTGAGCCCGCAATGTGTTTCTACTCTGGATTTGTGGGACCTCAGCATGCTGGAGGAGAAAGTTTTGCACCCCTTTCATCGCTTGAAGCTCTTAAATGGGCTCTGTTTCTCTACTTACTACCAGGATGGTTTAGAAAAAGCTAACGTGGAAGGAGCAATGTGTCTTTCACCAAAGGTTTCCAGAATCCAATCAAACCCCCTGCCCCAGGGCGGGAAATCACCTCCTTTCACCTCATCCGTCACAGCCGTGGTCAGCTGTGGTTGCCGTGTTTCTGTTGTTTCTCCTCTCCATGTTCAGCTGCTGTAATTGCCATAAGTCACCTGGAAGTTATGTGATTAGCAGCCTGTGTTGTGGTGAGAATTAAACACCACTCACGGACCGTCTGGGGCCTCTCACCCCTCTCGGGTGAGCAGGGGTCACCTTGGCTGAGAGACAAAATGCAGAAACTGTCATGGTGCCACCTGTGCTCTCTCAGGCTCAGGGAGTAAATGGAAAGTTTCACTTTCCAGCTGGATGTGTTGATCCGGCAGTAGCCATATTATAGAAGTTCAATTCCTCCACCTCCCTCGAGGAGCTAATTTATGCTCATCCTGGGAGGATCTCAAAAAGATTTTGTGGAGTCTCGTCATAGTGCACTAATGCAGACGGCAGAGTGACATTTTTAATAGAAACATAACAGCTCTTTTTTTAAAAAAGATTTTATTTCTTTATTTGACACACAGAGAGAGAGATCACAAGTTGGCAGAGAGGCAGAGAGAGAGGAGGAAGCAGCCTCCCTGCCGAGCAGAGAGCCCAACATGGGCCTCGATCCCAGGACCCTGAGATCATGACCTGAGCCGAAAGCAGAGGCTTTAACCCACTGAGCCACCCAGGCGCCCAAAACATAACGGCTCTTAAATTTCATTTTCAACATCGTCAGTAGATTAAGTATGTGTTGAACATATTAAGAAGAGGTTTGGGGAATTTGATGCTTCTTCGTCTTAGACTGAAGTCAATACAGATGTGACGAGTCCACTGAATGACGATCATTGGCAAGACCGTACAAATAACTAACCATCCTCTTGATCTAAAAGGAATGTATTTCCTTCCATGCTAAAGCCTAAGTTATGTGGGACACTGTTCATCGTCAACACCCTAAGAATCGTTTTTTAATTCACACACCTTTCAGATCATCAAAATAATCAGTCAGAATTAGGAAATTATTTTCTGACAACTCATGTGGCAGGATGAAGAGTGGTCAATTTAAAATATATGAAAAAAATAGTCATTTATGGAATGTTGCTGTCTACCACACCTAAACTTTTAACCAGATTGACAGTATGTAGCATAACCAGTTTAATTTTCTTTAGCACAGTACAAATTCTCTGCGTTTTTTTTTTCTAATTACTACTTCCTACAAGTCAGCTTGAATAGGAATAGACTCACTCGGTTCAGTTCAATTTCCACAGCTTGACAGGCATTGATATCAAAGTTAATTCTCAAATGAAACTTCATAAAAGAAAATCCTTTTTGACAAAAGAACTATTAGGCTTGAATCACAGTTGCATTTGCATCGCGGAGTCCCATTTTTGTTTTTATTGTATATGAAATAATGCTGAGGGAGAGATTGAAAACCCAGAGAGAGTTCATTTGAGGCATCCTGATGGTATCTGCCATATGCAAGTAAAGCAGAAGCCGTTTTTATGACATCTTCAGAACTTGAAGATTGAATTACAGTTTCAGTAATCATCAGCTCCCCTTCTCCAGTGTCACTTTTTGGTAATATATTGCATAGAAAAGACTTATGGTTCCAGTTTTATAAGCTTGCAATAAAAATATAACAACTGTTGTATTAAATTATTTAAGTTGTAAACCATTGTGAAAAAGGAGAAAAAGTTTTATCGACACAGAGGCTGAAAAACTGATTATAATAGAGAGCAAAATGTATTGTGCTGATTATTCCCAAGTTTTCCCCTAGTTTAGCATATTGTAAATCTTCAAGATCTCCTTCAAATCAAGGTTTGGGTATGGAGGGTTCTTTTATTTGTTGATTATTTAGAACTGGCGATGGCAAGAGAAAAACAGAGTCTGTGCAGTTATGAGTCATCAGTTTATTTTAGCAGAGCTATGAGCACAAATAAAGTCAGAAAAAAAGGTAACAGAGAGAGACTTAAGATTAAGTAGAAGATGCTAACTGAAAGAAACCTAAATATGAAATGATTACATTCCTTCAGAGCAATATAGACTCTGGATATTGTCTCATCTGTCTAGAATGTTTTTCTGATGTGATATTGGTTTTATGGGCACTCGGTACCTCTCTTTCTAGCTACTACACTAGTCTGCTGCTGCAAACAAAAAGCACTAGGCTAAGATGTTTTCTCTTCTCCTCTATTCCTCTATAGGTCTCCTAGGTCTTCCCTTCCCATGCCAAGTTTCCAGAACTTTCTGTCCACCACTGCCTCCTTTCCCTTGCATTTCTAGGCCCCACCTAGGAATCTGGGAGCATTCTCTGGCTTCGTAAAAGAATCTTGGCATCCCATGCCTCTGCACTCCTATATTCCCTCTCTACCTAAACGGTTGCTGGCTATTTAAACCCAGCTCAAGTCGGTCATAGACATATACCTCTGCACCACCCAGAAGTCAAAGAAGATCCCCTTGACTAAATCACTCAGATTTTTTTTCTCTAAAGGAAATGAGAACAAGGAAGCCACATATGTCCACCTGGGAAATCAAACTACACAGAGGATGCACAGTAACTGCGGTTTAGTTGATCCATTAGTATTGTTTGTTCATAACAGTAATTCTGGCCCTCTTACCTATTGTTACAGATGTTTTCCCCCTCTCACCTAGATTCAACACCAGCAAACTGGCCATATTCTCACTTTGATGGTGGTGATAATAATAAAAATAATGTAACTTATAGGTGCCAGGCACTGTAGGTTAATTTATTTAATCCTCACATCCCAAATGACATAACCATTATTCTAACTCCACAGTAGAAGACATTTAAGTCTTATTCAAAATCACATAGCTTCAAAGTATCAGAATCATGATTCAAATTAAGCATGTGGCATTGATGAGCTTACCAACTACACTGTACTTTACTATCACAGAATGATTCTATCTCTAGGTCACCATCCCCCAGAGGAAAGGGTAGGATTACAAAGAAGTGTAGAAAGCTGGGTTTTCCTCTCTGATGTCTACTATTCACTCATTTGTTATACATTTGTGATGTGCAGCTAATATATTCCAGAGTCTACCCGTGGTCTGGGGACATAAAGATGAATAACATATGGATACTGCTTCCATTATCCATTGGAAAGGAAAACCAGGTAAATGAATGCAGTTCACCATGATGCTGCAATTGAAGTGTATACAAGGTACTGTGATAGCACTGGGGGGAAAAAAAGAAAGCCCAAAGAATTCAATGCTCTTACTTATCACCAGCCTATCTCCATGAGATTAGTAGATCTTCTAAGGGAGACTCCAGAATAGCTTCGTCTTCAACTAAGAAGTTTTATAAAAGTGACTGTTTGCTTCCCTTCCCTGGACTAAGAAGGAAAACACTTAGCCAGGTCATCTCCATTCATTTACTTGGAATCAGAGGCTCTTCTTTTTTCCTTCCACACCTACAGTTTTATGAGCCAGGAACACTCAAATCAGTTTGGAACAATTCATGTCAGCAATCCAGAATTGGGTAGTAACTCTCTTGGGCTACTTCCCTGACATCTGGAATCCATGAAGGTACATTGTTTGGTTTAATTAGAACCTTCTACACCTCCGCTTTCAACTTCACAGCAATACGACTTGAAATTAAGTAGCCATAGATATATGGATAACTAGAAACAAACTATCAGTTTCCTTGGCCACTCCCTAACAGATGATTTTCATCATCAGGACATTCCACCAATTGGGCTGGCTTCACTGCATGGACATGGCCCAGTAGTAAAGAACCACACTCTTTCCTCCACAACATCCAAAGGGTACCATGAGCTCCCTCTGAGAATGCTCCAAGAAAGTACTAGATACTTCCCATTCTTTATTTTATTAAAAACCATGAACTTTGGGCACCTGGGTGGCTCAGTCAGTTAAGCCACTGCCTTTGGCTCAGGTCATGATCTCAGGGTCCTGGGATTGAGTCCTGCATCGGGCTCCCTGCTCAGTGGAGAGCCTGCTTCTCCCTCTCCCTCTGCCTGCTGCTCTGCCTACTTCTACTCTCTATCTCTGTGTCAAATTAATAAAAACTTTAAAAAAAAAAAAAGAACCGTGAACTTGAGTTCACAGTAGAGCAGCCAGTATATAGGTACTAGTCACTATGTTTAGTTTCCTAGATGTATACTTTTATAGAAAAGCCAGAAATTGAAAGTGCCTTAGAAAAGAAAAGGAAAAATTTTATAAATGAACTAGGATAGCTAAAATCCTTTTTCTTTTATCTCAAGTAACCAAAGTTCTTCCTCTTCTACCTAGAAATAGCAAGTATCTTTGTAATCTAAGTCTGTTAATTTTTCTACCCAGACAGGGCAAAAACAGGGGAGTTTGGCCACTGGCAACAAAATCTATGTGACTGCAACTAGAAAAATCTTAAGAAAAGGTTGCCTGACTCACCTTGAATCAAAAAGCTGTTAGGAGCTTCTGACAGACTGAGGGCTGAAGAGAAGAAGATCTTTAGAGGGTTTCTTAGACCTACTGGGATGAGATCAGGTAGCCAAAGATCAGGGCATCTGTACTACCCAGCACATCACTATGCATGCCCAGGTTGGGATTCAAAGCTTCCTAAAAAGTATGAGCAAGTGGAGGATAATCACCTCACCCAAGAACTGCAGAGAACAATATTTCTTCAGGAAAGCCTTCTGTCTGGTAAGGACTTGGACCTAGAGTTTTTATGTAATAAAAGATAAGAATGTTATAACCTGTACTTTAGAAAAGATCTGAAAGGTGAACAGAAAAAGGAGATACACATATATATGATCTCTAGAAAAGAAACATTTCTACAATTTATCCTACAAAGAAAAAAATATCCGACAGCCCGGGGCAACCAATCAGAGATCAACTAGTTTGGTTTGCCGGAAAATGTCACACAGAGATAAATTGTCTATAACTGGATACAGCATTGCAGACAGCAATTATGATTGCTTACCATAGGAGATTATAAATATGGGCATATCTATGAATAATAGCTAGGATTGCTGATAATGCAGTAACTTTTCACCTTACATATACCCGCAGCAAAAGGGAAAATGTCTCTGAATACAAGGGACAATGAATCCCAGTTGAAAGTACTGGTTTGTTTCACAGCAGCTGTCAAATAGGCCTCTCGAAAACTCCTATAAGTATTGGAAACAGTGACCTGAGGGTGAAAGGCTCATAGCCCAGGAACTGATCCCTTGAGCCATCCAGGTCTCAATCCCTGACGATTTTGATTAATCCATGCTGCCAAACCAGATTTGGATCAATAGAAATTATCTGTAACAAGAAACTAATTGTGTATTTAGTAAGTTTAGTGCGATTTTTGGTGGCTTTAAATTTATATGGAAAAGACCTTATTGACTTTTGAAATCAAAATTCATACCATTTTAAGGTAATATTGCCTTAGGTTATAATAAATTATAGTGTTCTACTTTCTCTCTTGGGTAATGGATGGTCTGAAGGCATCTAATCTGTTTACTCTTAGCCTATGCATATTCTTTAATTGTTATTTATGGAGACTTCAGATCTATTTACATAATGTAAAAAAGCACAGAACATGTACCTCTTATGCTACTTTCATACACCATCCCTGTTTAAATGAAGCAGCAAATCACAGCCAATTTCAAGCCACGTTACAATCTCAGCTCAAATTATGCAGTGGCTTAGAATAGAAAAAAGATGTCCCTAAAGTTGCATCATCTTCAGGATACAGGAGACCTCAGGTGTTAGAGAGCTGCTGAGAGGCAAAGTAGGTGAACCAATGAACCAGTGTTGAATTTATATTGTACTTTTCACACAGGAAGATTATCTAGGCTTTCAGTACACCTATACGTGAATCCATGTGTGACGTCTAACTCTTTTCACTTAATTTCCTTATGGACCATTTTTCTGGCAAGGAAGATGGGAAATTTCAGCCAGCCACAAATGGACTGAGACCCGCCAATCTCATTTCACATCAAGCAGGTGTCCCAGACAGGGTTTGAAACCAAGCTACAAAGGTGAAACAAAGAAAATGCTGTTAGAGCTAAACAGATGGCCCTTCATAGACGCTGTGTCATCAGCTGAAACTGGGTTTGTCTTAGTGTCTAGGAGCAAGCCTTGTCTCGTAATTCCTTGCAATTTAACGTTACTAAAATCCTCTTCTTAGCCGAAACTGCTAACATATCTAACAGAAGGAATTTGCTAATCGTTCTACCCTCGAGGAGGAGAAAACTCCAAAGGCCAGGACTTGAGGTCACCAATCTAGGAGGGAAGGAAGGCTGCAAGGTCTGTACTCTATCAAATGCAGGAACTGCAAGAAGGCTTCACCTCTTAACCAGGTTACACTTTTTGAGGCCAAAAACAGAATTGCTCAACCATTCTCAGTCTTAAATGGATAAAAACCCCTTTGAATATTCACTAGTATCCTCTAGCTTACCTGCATCAGTTATATGAAGGATTTTAAGCAGACTATTAGTGTTTGTTCTGAAGAGTGGTACCACGGTACCAAGCACATGTAGGGCAATAGGGGAAAGGGTAAAGAGCCCTTGTTTAATAGAATTTACACGCTGTGTGACTTTCAATTGTTTAGCTGCCTGATAGAATTTTTATAAACCCTAAAATAAATATCCATAAACTTAACAGATATGCAGGAGAACTAAAAAGCTGCTTGTTTTATTTCTTCAAAGGTCACACTTTTTTCCTGTGACATAACAGTAAATAGCATGATAAAATGCCTTCAATATATCATAAATTATGGAAAATTACCATTGACTTTTCAGGATAGTTTGGGATATAAATACTTTGAGATTAATGTTATAAATGCTTTTCAAATGCAAGCAAGAAATATTGCCAAACTCATAATTGCACAAATAAGTCATAAATATGATATAAATTAAAAATTAGAAGGATGTTAGTCATGCTTAAAAGAATGGCTCTAGAATAGTCCAGTTTACTCATAAAGTACATTGGGTTGAAATTATATAAATTTGAAAACCATTAACAGTGGCCCCAGGACTACTATTCATATATCAGAAAATCTGTTTGATTTTGTCCTCTGTGTGTCTCCAGATTATAAATCATCTGGTTCAAGGGCCCCACCTTATAAATTCAAATAATCCTTCAGCCCACTAATATATTTACCGACTATCCTAGTATCATTTAAAAGAACTAACAAAATAGACTTTAAGAAGATACAATAACAGTACCCAAGGCCCCTTTCAAGAATATTTATCTATTCTATTCTTCAAACTACATCTCAGTTCCTCTGTGTCATCTACATATAGCATATTTCCAGTTGAATTTTCCTTAAGATCTTGAACCTCATAAACCAGGAGTAAACAGTCTTTGATCTATAACCAACTCCAGGCCAGCTGCCTGTTCTTATAAATAAAGTTTTATTGAAACTCACCTACACCTATTGTCTATGACTTTCTTTACCCTACAGTGATAGAGTTGAATAGTGGCAGCAAAGACCATATAGCCCACAAAGCAAAAAATATTTACTATCTGGCCCTTTACAGAAAAAGTTTGTCAACTCATTATAAACACAAAGAGAACTTAGGATCTTTCACCAAAACATGGGGGTCTCCTCACAGTTCCTACAATTTGGAGGCATATCATGGTGTGTTCACATTATCGCATATCCTCCGTTCTAGTTACATATTCCTACATAACAGAATATTCCAAAACTTAATGACATAAAACAACCACCATTGTTTTATATCTCATGATTTTGTGGATCAAAAACTTGGACAATTCTCAACTGAACAATTGTTCTGCTCCATGTGGTATTCATGAGAGTCATCCATTGGAATTTAGGTGGCTGCTGGCTTGTCTGGAAGACTTAGGAGAGTCAGGGCCTATCTGAGTGACAACTTCAGTAGGGTGGTTGAACTTCGTACATAGCAATTCAGGGTTCCAAGGTATCCATCTTCCAGTCTTCTTAAAGGCTAGTCTGAGAACTGACAAGCATCCCTTCTTCTTCAGGCCAGCCCAGATTCAAGGGAAAGGAAATATACCCCACCTGTCAGAGAGAAGAATGTCAAAGAGTTGGTAACCACCTTTAATCTCCTACCTCCTAACTTCTCTCTTTGCCTCAAATCTTTTTCCAAATTCTAGTCAGATACTCCTAAAATGCCAATTTCATGATGTCTCTTCCCTTCCCAAAAGCCTAAAATGGCTTTCTCTTGCCTATTTGGTTTAAACTCCTCTCCCTAGTTTTAAAAACCTATTACATAATAGGGTTCTGCTATACAATCTTACATCGTTTTGTATTAGTCTCTTCGCTGATCATTAGCCTGTTTGCTCTTATCAATATTCCTTACTTTCACGTACTCCATTCTGTATTATAGGAAGATTTTTTTTTCAGACATTTTTTTCCACAGGCTCCTTGTCAGCTTCTGTCTGGACTTGGTCCGTGGGAGACATTGCCAGGTGATGGAGCAGGGGGATGGACAGGAAGAAGCCAGGATATTTCTCCTTTTCTCTCTGCTTCATGTAGTCCGCTAGTAGCAACTGCATTTGTATTTCTCCATTATTCCAGCACATACTGGTTAGGGCTTCTCTAGCTCTGTCCTCCCCTGGGTGGTCGTGGTCGCAGAGCTCCAGAAACTCTATCTTCTCCCTTGTCCTTCCACCCCAAGTGTTGCTGCCAGCTTCCAGAACTTGCTAATCTTTAATTACCACACTGTCTCCTATTGGTCATCTCAGGTCATCACCTTTAAAATCAGTTCCCTGTATTAAATTTCATCTGTGTTAAATACTTAACATGGTTTCTAATCTCCTGATCAGACCCCAAGAGATATAGTCCTCAACACAAAGCATCCATTGAAAGCAGGGAAATTTCCTAGCTGGTCTTCCACCCGCCATGTTCCTGTCACTATATTTGTGGCTTGGACATCTGGCCTCATTCTTCAAAGACAGCTCAAGCTCTTACTTCCTCAGAAAGCCTTTTGACCTCAGTCTAGGGTTTGGTCCTCCAACTCTACCGTTACTTGGTGACTTCCAGTGTGTACATCTTCCCAGTTTGCAGTTCGTTGAGGATCCTTCTGCTATTCTCTGGTCCCCAAAGTTCCCAACAGAATGTGAGTGCATAGTCAGCACTCAGTACATTATTGCCCTGATTCACTGGCTTTAACTTATAACCGATTCATTGACTATAATATCTTCTAGGTCTGACTAATTTCTGTTGGGCATCAAGGCTAAGACAATCTGCACTCCTGAATAGCATCCTAACTGAATTGAGGAGTGCTCTTCTGTTCAGTGCTACTGTTACCTTTTACCAGTCTGGATGAACATATTATAATGGACAGAGAGAGACAAAGGCATTTGGGGGTGGGGGAAGGACACAAGATATAACTTAGTGTCCTATATGAAGTAGATACCAAATAAACACTAAGTGAAAAGGATAAACCCATGTCATGACTGATGGATTCGTGTGGAGAAGCCAATGAATGAAAATTTTAAACATGGCACAGTCCTTTCGACCCTTTCATAAAGTACAATTAATTTTGGCATTAAAGAGCAAGTATAATTTAATTTACATCTCTTTAAAAAATCATATTAAAGAAGAGAAAGTGCCATAAAAAGTAAGTATAATTAGTGAAGATTCATTCTCTAAATTATGTCCCACATTTCTTAAACCCCGAATATTTTGTCTATTTTGTTTCTCTGGTTCCATAACAGCACCAGAAATATAAAAGGTATTCATTAAATATCTTAATTGTTTGAAGCTATTTACTTGCTGTGCTAGTGTTGTATCTACTATAAAAACAAATTAAATGATGTTCCTGCCTTCTCATTGCAAAATTGTTTTATAAAAGAGATCGCTTTAGGCAAAATTGTTTCATTTGGGGATTCTATTTTGCCAAATAAATTACAAACATGAAAGCTTGCTGTAAAATTTTCTGCTTTAGGATCAAAAAAAGTATATCTATTTTAGACCAGAACATGGCCCAATTTGAGTTCTTAAGATTTGGCATTACCTAACTCAGCTTCTGATACTCCAAGATGACATCAGAAGGAGGCCCCACTTTCTCTTGCAAAAAAGTCTTATGGCTGACTAATTTTGAAAATGAATTTCTCTCCCACTGCTGTCTGTAACCGCAGAGACAGTCGTTTGAATGCTTTACAAAAAGGGCCTCAAGCCTCCTCATGTTTCACCTTTTCATTGCATTGACGATCATTTAGAGGGCAGACTTGTTCCAGACAGCTTTAATTAAACTGTACCAAGGACGCAGATAGATGTCAATGGAAATGATCCATAACATGAGGCTAAGCATGTATTTAACAGTGTTCCGTCCAGTTCAATCACCTTCTAGCATTTCAGTGGCTTTATATTCATGTAGCAAAGACTGAATGTGTGTATGCGTTGTTGTTTTTTTAAGCCATCCCATTAGTGACCATATGCCTGGGCTTCGATGGATACAAGAACTGTCTGCAATCTGCCAGGGATTTAGGGACATCAATAATTTGTGAATAGTCATGTTGGTACTGGTCGAAGGGTTAAGTGCTCTGCACACCAGGGGCACCCCTTTTGGGATTTGAACTCTTAGTTGACTGTTAGGAACCTTATCCCCTGTGAGGTTCCTACTAGATTCTGCTTGTCAGATGCATCCAGCTGTATGTAGCTGGGAAGCATTATTAGCTCTGGGATTTAAAGATCTGTGTTAAGTACTGATAAAATGGTGTCTTCGAGTTAAAAAGCAGGGAGAGTATATTGTAGCAACCTCGAGGAGGTTTTCATGTTCCATGTTAAGCTTATGGTCTTTCTTTTTTCTTCTTTCATACATTCCTTGTGAACAGATAGCAAAGCATCCCTTTGAGAAAGAGTTTATTTTTGATATTTGTTTCTACAACTTGCTGGTAGATTAGATGGCATCAGTCTAAAATAAATGTCTCCTTAAAATAAGAGTAATTGTGTCACGAAAAGCTTTTTTTCCTATTCCCCTACCCAGAGGGTGAGAAACAGGTAATGTGAACGATTTTTTAAATTTAACTCATCTTAGTGGTCTTGCATGAAGATTTCTCAAGAATGGCTGCTTTAATACCAACAGCAACAAAAATCACGTAAAATCTTTTGCTTTGTGTGCAAGCGTGTAACTTCATGTATACCTAACCCTTGTTGGACGTGCTTACTATTGTGGCCCATGCCCTTGGCACACAGACTGTATTTAATAAATGCTTGTTGGGATGGATGGATGGACGGATGGACGGATGGACGGATGGATGGAAGAGAGCAAGGCAGAAGGGAGGGAAACACTTGGGAAAACAGTTTGTCAGTCTGACCTGCATGTAAGTAGTTGTTCTCTTAACATTTTCTAGGAGCTGTTTTGGATCTCAGAGTGGACGGTTAGCAATAAAACATGTTTCAACAGTTTTAATGGATATGGATTTCAGAGCTAACTTACATTATTATGACCTCTTAATAATAGTAGCACTTAGTTTCCTTGTTGGGCAAACGATAGGAATAATTACATTGTGATGACAGCTTTCCATCAGATTATGTTTTTTCTACCACATATCTAGACATGCTTTTGTTTTAATATAACTGAATACTCTCCCATAGTAAGTATATTGTGGTTTCATTAAGGAGGATGATTATTAAGCAAAAGGATTTTTAGTCTTTGTCTCTTTGAATATCTAACTGATCTTAAAGATATTTGTCTAGTTTGCAGTTGACATTCTATATGTGTTTGTTTCCAGTAATTTCAGTCTTCTTACTCTGGAGTAGTTTTACCCATCCCTTAATTGTCCCTAGCTGATGTCTAGAAGGTCTTTTTAAACTTCTTAACTGCACAATGAGGCCTCGGTGGACACCTAGATTGTGTCTGCTTGGGAAAATGCCAAGCACTAATGAGTATTTTGTTTAATGTAATGGAAACTGAAAGTGCACGGCTTCTTCCTTGACTGATCAATGCCCACTTCTGTTGTTTGAATGTATCTATACATTCTGAATTCTAGAAGAAAGGTCACAGAGGGCAGAGCACTTAGCGTCTTCCCAGGAAGGACTTGAGGAGTCAGAAGTGTGTTTATATGGGGCTTAGTAGGTAGAAAGTACTTGAGTTAGCACTTCGTCTGCTCCTCTTCTATGTTCAGATATGCCATCGTTTCTTTCAAACCCATAATCTTACACTTTTCCATGTTAATGTTCAAGTTTTACATTAACTTAAGAAAGTAACAAGGAAATAAATTATGTCATTAAATGCCAGGCCAGGCAATACATACTTACTTCTGTGTAATTATCTATTTATGTCATCATCATTTTATTATTATGAAAAAAATTGGCATATATTTATGTTATTGCTTGCTTTTTTTCCAAGTTCAAACCCAATGTGTCACAAATCTTATAGTAAATAAAAACTATTTCTTAGTTACATTATAAGTCAGATTTGTTGGAAAACCAAACCATAAGCAATTCAGTAGGCCAATATGATCAAGTATGTTTGAGTGAACAATAACAATTTCCATGTGGTACTAATATTCTACACACAACTAAGTGGAAAGAGTAGAGGGTGTTTCTGAAATTTCAATGAACCATATCTGGTTGAATAGATAACAGAGCTCCCTTTGGTAGTATTTATAATTTATAGCCTACTTGAATGTGCTAGATAATTTTCAAAAATATAGATTTCAAGCTATTTAAAAACTTAAAAGAGATTTACCTCTCATCTAAAGCTTCCTAGGTTTAGAGATTTCATAAAAGTTCTGTGGGGATGGTAAAAAAGATGGGCTTTGAATGTGGAGAATGGAAATAATCTAATTCCTCAACTTTGACTGTAATGACTCACTTTCTATTTATTTATTTCCAAGCCATCATCTTGCTTCAATCATACTATCTCATGCCTTTGGAGACTCTGAAACTATGCAAGCCTCCCCAAATTAGAGTTTATCAAAGAAACCTTGCCTGACCCTTAATAACTGTTACTATACCGAAACACTGTAATACCTTAACTAAGTTGCTTATTACACTAAGCATGAAGTCCTTTGACCCTTAAGGTTCAATATTGATCAGCCCTACTTCTGTCAATACTTGCCTCTAGTGTCAACAATTTTCCATGTGGAATAAATTCAGGAATGGATAGTCTTTTTAATCCACAGACATCCAAATATTTAACTCTTATGCATTATAGTTTCTATCCAGTTACATAATTTATTTCTGCTGTACTCTTAATGATTGGAGATTGGGAGTCATTGTGAGTATATCATCAAGTGTATTACAATAAGAAGTTAGCTATAAATGATCCTTATATGAGGTACAGGACTCACGTAAAAATCTTAACTGATAAAATGTTACTCTAAAGGAAACTTAAAGCAAATGCACCACAAATTCAACAAAAGTGGCTGAGCTATTTTTTAATCCTGAGATCATGGGTAGTGGGCAGGGGGGAATATTCAAGTGCTTGCTTTGCCCTTGGATAATGCAATAGCAGGTTCATTTTTCTTAAGCTGTGGTATTTTTCAGATTGTCAAATGTGTATCAAAGAGTTATTCTCTTGGCAAGTTTTATGAATTTCAGTTCCATTTTCTTGACAATTTAAAATTCAATTATCCAATTATAACTAAAGGTCATTAGTCTAATGTGGCAACTTCGTGACAGTTTTAGTTACAAGAGAATTTCTCAGTTTAGAGAGGAAATTCTCCCATGTGAAAAATTTTTATTGTACTTAGAAGTTGGATGATATTTGAAAATATTTTTGTTTTCTTCTTGTTTTTATTATTTATTAATAAAAATATATATTTAATATTTCTCCCAATCCCATATTTTTAATGTACAGTATCTCATGCTTCACTTCTATGATTAACATTACCAAACTAACAGCAAATGATAATGCCGACTTTTATCATCATTAGATTTTGTCTTAGATGTTCCTTTAGGGTTGCTTTCCTGTGTTTTATTTTAAGTAACTTCAACCTGAACATCACTTCCAGATCTAGGGAAAGGCATTTTCATTTCAATCATGTTATAAGTAGAATTTCTGCTAAGATTACAAACCAGAAAAGTTAGAGACCTAATATTTTAACATTAGTTCCATTTGGTGTGATAACGGAGAACTCCTCAGGCAAAACATACCACAGAACCAGACACAATGGATGCTTGCTGGCTGTCAGACCTGTACAAGATACAAGAATCTTTATCCTTATCCCACCCCCAAAGAAATTGACTTTGCAGTGGTAGATACATAAATGTATTCAACAGCTATTGATTGTGCACATGCTCTGTGCAAGGTCAGCTGTGAAAACTCATCATTTTTCTATTTTTGCATTTTAGAGTTCCAGACATTGCTGGAAGCAGAGATGGACAAGATGTCACCCACAGTGGTTCTGGGATCTGTGACCCATTTACCCCAAGGAGAAATTATCCATGTGGCAGGCTGACTTAGCACCTACACCACCAAACAAACATTCCACCATTCTGCTCGAGGAGTAAGCTTTTGCACTCACTGTCCTCAACACCATTCTGAAATGTCTTTGTCTTACTGGTGCAAAGCTGGCCTAAGGATTTTAATACTGAAGTTCACAGTTAAGAGGTAAGACACCAAATAAACTGTTCTACCTAAGTATAAACATGTGTTTTGCTTCAAGCGTTCAAAAATATTTCCTATTGACACAAATTCCTTGAACTGTTAGCTCCCTGCTACAGCTCTGTAAGTCAGCTTTTCCTGAGCCATTTGAAATGTAAATGGACTGATTTTTCTGGTTGTGGTTTACCAATTATGTCAGCACCATCATTTCTTGTCCACTGACCAGAGAAATTGTAGCTGTGGATGAGAATTGTATCTGGCATTCTATATGGCTTCCCTTGTGAACTCACTTTTAAGGCCCAGCATTTAGTAGAGAATGCTCTTTTCTATATCACAGAGTGTTGTATTCATCCACTATTGCGTTAGGCATACATTTTACCCAGATTATTTCATTTCATCCTCATTGCTATCCTTAAAGGTGCAAAGAGATTAAAATGACTTGGACAGGGTCATTACAAACTAAAGAGCCAGTACTTGAACCAAGGTCATCTGCTACCAGAGCTCTTATTTTTAGTCACTTCCTTTAAACTGATTCTCTAAGAATTTTCTTTCCATAATTAAAATTAGATCATAAAATTTTAAAAATCTGCTAGAATTCACAGTGAATTCTAAGAACATAAAAACTAACTTAATTAAAATGGAAGCTTTCTATTAGTGTCTTGCAGATAGAGGTAGACATCAGAGACATGTACATTTACTTCTAATTTACAGGTTGGTGTGCAGGAGCAGAAAATGTGGTGATAAAAGACTCTTTCTGCCTTTGTAGACATTTAGCCCATTCTTCCACCACCTACTTGTTCAGACACATATTCTGCAGTGTCCTTCAGCTTTCCCACCATAGTCAAAAGGTTCTGCACAGCTATTTGAGTATATGTAATGAGGGCTATTTTGAATAAAGGGTGAATGTGACCTTCATTTTTCTTTGTGATGTATAAACATGAGTCAGTAAAGCTTCCTCTTGAAATTTCTTCAAGGAATGGCATGCATTTTCAATTAATCTCATAACTTGTCTTTAACTGTTTGGCCATGTTCCATAATTGATAGATGTTATTTTAATTCAGATAACAAAAAAAAAAAAAAGAGTGAGGGAAAGAGAGAATGGTCAGGCCAGAGAGTGAGGTATATATCAGCTTTTGGACACACTCTATTCACCCAGTCAATCAATGTTTTTTGAGATCCCAACACACTTTGGCTGACTCTGTGAGTGATCACTATTGTCAGTTCTTAACAAAATTGCAAAAATGACTTGCCCTAAAAGAGCCATCAAATTGCTGACAAAGCTTGCTCAGGGTCTAGGACATCCAGGCTACTGCTTACCTTTCAAGGGTGGGAATCAGTGAAAAATCACTTAAGCCTCTACAAAAGATGGCTTTTAAGGAGAAGTTTGGCTGATGGAACCTGGTGGACCAGGAGAGAGGAGACACGAAGTCTGGGTGATGGTGTGCAATGAATGCAAGAAAAACAGATCACAGCAGAAAGTAAAGAAATGTTGAGAGAATGAAAAGAATAACACATTTGCCTTCCTTATCACTTATATGATAGCACCTGAATCCCTTCACACAGCACTCAAGGTCCCCTACAAGTTGACACCAACCCTCTCTCTAAGACTCATCTCCCAGCACTCTCCCTGTGTTTTCTGTCCCACCACCACACCGTGGCCTTTTTCCTAGAGACATGGCACACTTTCCTACGTGAGTGCCCTTGATTACGCTTCCTCCTCTGCCCCCACCTCATCTGCCTAGCAAAGTCTTACTCAGGTTTTGAGTCTCTAAATGCCACTCTCTTTTCATGAAAACTTTGCAAACTCCTCTCCCCCGCCTCCACTCACCACCCCCAACAAGCAGAAGTAACTGCCTTCTCCCTGAACCTCTTTTTTTTTTTAAGATTTTATTTATTTATTTGACAGAGAGGGAGAGAGATCACAAGTAGGCAGAGAGGCAGGCAGAGAGAGAGGAGGAAGCAGGCTCTCTGCCGAGCAGAGAGCCTGATGTGGGCCTTGATCCCAGGACCCTGAGATCATGACCTGAGCCAAAGCCAGAGGCTTTAACCCACTGAGCCACCCAGGCGCCCCTCCCTGAACCTCTTGAGCTCTTTCAGTATCTTCAGTGTCATGCTGACATTTGCTACGGGTCAAAAAGCCTATTTCATTCATCTCCATATACCAAAGGCATAGTCAGCATTTAATACATTTTCATTGACATGTTTCCACTTCCTGGCTCTGCCCTGATACCCCTCCTAATAATAATGATGATCACTAACATTTGTAAAATACTCTATAAATTAAACACCTTCAAATGTAACTAACTAGCATTAGTTTTCTAGAGTTGCTATAACAAAATACCCTAGCCTGGGTGCCTTAGCGGAAATTGTTTTTTACAGTTCTCGAGGCTAGAAGTCCAAGATCAAGGTGTCAGAAGGTTGGTTTCTTCTAAGGCCTCTCACCTCCTCACATGATTGTCCCTCAGTCTATGTTGTCTGTGTCCTAATCTCTTTTTATAAATGCAGCAGTCATATTGGATTAAGGCCCACCCAAATGACTTCCTTTTACCTTCATTAACACTTTAAAGGCCCTATCTCCAAATGCAGGCGTATTCTAAGTTACTGAAGGTTAAGACTTTGACATATGCAAGGGGCAGGAGTGGGTGACACAATCCAGCCCACACCAATATCCATGACCTCATTTATCCCCTCAAGCAGTAGCTAAGCCACTCTGTACCTCTGCACTATTGCGTGAGCTTTGAAAGACTCTTCTTCTATGTCTAGCCTTACTCCTTCAAGGCTTCCCCAGTCTAGACTTCAAGTCTATTTTATTTTGGAAAGGGGCTTTGTTCCTTAATGAGGAAATAGAAACAATACTTCAAAATTCTAGCATTTCTTATGGAGTTTAAATTGTCAAAAGCCAAGCCCTAATGTCAGTATAAGAAGGAAACAGAAACGCTGCCTCTTTCCTAGCACTGAGAAGACAGAAAAACAATGTAATACTTTTGGGGGGCATTTTGTAGTTAATAAAAAACTGAGTAAGGGATTTAAAGGTGCATGTATTAGCCACTTCAACTGAACAAATGCTGGCCTAGTTAAAAAGGGAGTCAGGTACTTGCTACCTAACACATCAGCCTACATTCTGACCCAGGTACCTGGGAAACACCCATCATTGAATGGCTCCTTTCACGTGAGGAAAAATGCTCTTTTCAAAAGGGTCTTAATCTCAGGCCAAAGTAGGGAGCATTGTGTGTTCTACAGTCTGTTGACCAAAAGTTTATTTAGAATCCTGCAAATTTCCCTTGCTTCCATGTTAGTTAGGGGTGAGCAGGGGATTCTTAGGCAGTAGAAACACACTGTGCTTTGTGAATCTCAGCCATTTCTGTCTCCTCCCTCATAAATCATTCTCATGCCATGCCTAGAAAAACCAGTCACATGCAACCCAGTGCATTTCAGCTTTGCATTTGAGCTCCAGGTGGATGGCGCAATAGATGCAACACTGACCGTGACATGGATGTGGAGCTGGGCCAACCTCAGACCAACTTATCTTCAGAAGGGCAGTCACAATCCCCAACCTTTTTTCACTCATGTGTTGGAAAGCGGAGAAAATAAGGGTGCATGGGTGGCTCAGTTGGTTAAGCACCTGACTCTTGATTTTGGCTCAGGTCATGATCTCAGGGTCATGAGATTGAGCCCATGTCCGGCTCTGTGCTGAGCATGGGGTCTGCTTAAGATTCTCTCTCTCCCTCACCCTCTGTCTCTCTCCCCACGCAACACTCTCAAAAAAAAGAAAGAAAGAAACAGAGAGAAAGAGAGAGGAAGGAAGGAAGGAAGGAAGGAAGGAAGGAAGGAAGGAAGGAAGGAAGGAAGGAAGGAGGGAGGGAGGGAGGAAGAAAAAGAAAGAGTGGGGAAATAATGAGGTTCAAGACATGGTCATAAGATAATTCCTCTGCACTCAAGAACTATCTCTTATCCTTTTATGAAGTAGAAAAATTTGAAGTCATACCTATGAGAAAGATAGTTTTTGAAATGTTTTGGGGAGGGCTGGCTCTGCCCTGCCCAAGCCACAGGTTCTTTTTTCTCTCCTCTCTTCTCCCTGTCACATCCTCAGGCTTTTAACAGAAACGTTTTATATCGACATAGTGATGTGACTTATGTGTATAAATAAATGCAAATAGCTATTAAATGTTCAGGAAGTAGCATAACCGTCTTTTTACACAATTTGTGCTAGTGAGTGTTTTTCATTATAATTTCCCATATCTGCTGCCAAAAATCATTTTCCAGAGATCCTTGTGGCAATGTACGTATCCAGATCATGACTGCAAGAAACCCGGGACACTGTATGGAGAGGAATGCCTTTAAGATTTGACATTTAAGAAATTTTTGTTATTAGGCGATCAATATTTAACTAGCAAGGTTTTGATCTTGGGGTACACAAATATATATTTGATTTTTGTTTCAGAATCCTTTTAAGAATATATGTGGACTAATTTTATTGTTTCCTTGATTTCATCAACCATGCCCTCTTGCCAGAAGAATTTAAGATGTAATGATTGTGTCAGAATTAGTCTATGCTGATGACTATTCCAGCACCCAAAACACAAAGGTGTGTTAGAAGACTCTTACAGCACACAAATCAAGTTGTAAGCAGTTATGGGAAAATGAGCGTTTTTTAAATGAACCTTGATTTCCCTCTCGCTTATGTGTATCAGGCTATGAAAATATCTCCGTACTTTTCTTCCTGGATCTGTGTGGTGTGTGTGCACATCTGCCTACTAGGTCTCATCCTCTCTCCCATCTCCCTCAAGAGCTCTCCCTGCTCTTCCTCTAATTGTTGGCCAGTGAGACAGATGGACAGATCAGGCTAAGTGAGTAGAGCTTGTAGAAAGCAGTAACAGATTTACTAACTTTGATGATGGCTTCTAGTGAGTCCTGACCATACACATGGCTGAGTTGCCATAAAGCCAGCTAAGCCAATCGCCCTAAATAGGTAAAAAGATGACATGGAGAGATTTTAAGCAGGAATGATTTCATTCTTTCCTCTCACCAGTTACATGGTTAGCTGGTTCATACGCTGATTTGTTATACCACATAGGGCTGGCTTACAGTCCCTGGCAGCTTTCTGAAGTCTTGATGGTGTCGGAAACGGACTGTCACCTGGGAATGTGTAAAGAAAGGAGGTCGGAGCTCCTCTCCTTCAAGGACGCTCTTTTCAATCCATTATCTCCTACCTGTGTGCAATAGTCTAGTGTATCAAAATACAGTGATTGAATAAAATTTTATTTCAGATAATGAATGCATTGATTTAATAAAGGGTTTGTACTACATGGTATTATAGTTCCCTAAATGAACACTGAAATCCTAAAATGAGAAAACTTATCATTGGTCCCAGTTAAATTATAGCCACTTCTTTTAAACTGAATATCCTAATAAGATACCAACCCATTTGATACTTTAAAGAAAATCGGTTATCTTATATAAGTGCTTAACATTTTCCAGCTATCTTAAAGCCACCTGTTTTTCCTATCATAAGTACATCTGGCCTCAGGCAAACAGATTATAGCCATGGACAACTGACTAATTTATGATGTTTTTATATTTTCATATTTTTGGCAGACTAATCCAGTTTAATATATTAACCTAGCTTTCAGAGATGAATTTTGAAATCTTGCACTCTTGCAATCCTTTTACTTTGTTCTCTTCCAAACCCTAGAATATTTTTGCCACGTCCTAAAATTTAATTAGGAAACAGAGACAGGGAGAGTGAATTGCACCTTTCTGTGTAGCCCATCTAGTGCCCTTTCTAGCTGACTTCATAAAAAGAATTGTTTATCTATATACCCAATGTTGGTGGTGAAAGATCTTTGTATTTTTGATCATTCATTGTTTCTAAGTTCATTGGGCACACTGACATTTGTGTTTGCATCCTAGTTTGAGAACTGCATTTTTGTCCAAATATAATGGGAGTTTGGTAGGTCAAACCAAACAGAAGAATCAGTTGCCTGTCTTTGCAAAAGAAATTTGAAATTTCGAGCCACAAGGAACAGAAGCAAGACTATTTTCTGTGGTGGTTCTGCTTTTGCATCTTGAGTTAGAGAGGCAAAGTCCACTCACCTACCTTCCTTTCTTCTTTCTTTCTTTTATTTCTCTCTCTCTCTTTCTTTCTTTTTAAGATTTCATTTATTTATTTGAGAGAGAGTGAAAGCAAGAGAGATCACAGAAGGAGAAGAAGAAGCAGAGTCGTTGAGCAGAGGGCCTGATGAGGGCCTTGATCCCAGGACCAGAGATCATGACCTGATCATGCGCATCTATGTTAAACTGAACGCAGATGCTTAACTGACTGAGTCTCCCAGACACAAGTCCACTCACCTTCTCAGAGCATCTTTTTGATCTGACAACCCCTGAGAGGTCATCCGTTAGCTATTTATGGGTAATCTTAACTGCTGGGTTGAATATGCCATATTCTTCCTTTAAATATCTACCCAAGGCCCCAAAATAATGGGTGTGTTTTTAATAAATCTAACACATAAATCATTCATCAGATATACTTCAAAACACAGAAACTATCAGAACACCCTGAAAGATTCATTAGAACATTTTTTTTGCAGACATTGTCACCAAGTTAAATAAATGTATGTCAACTCAAAACAGAGATGAGAAATGGCAGAATGCTTTATGGATTGAGAGTCAAGAATGTAAGAATTTTAGTTTTGTCTTTATTGCTGACTTGTCTAATGACTGTAGTGTTTATCATTTATTCCTAATTACTCTTACCTCGGGCCAAAAACCAAAACAGCATCTACAGATTTTGAGCTCCTAAGAGAATAGCTCTCAGTAAGTTCAGTAATAAAGCCTTCCATGTATAAGCATAGAGTGAGCTTGCCTGGATTCAAGTCTCAGCACACACACCCCAGTCCACCCCCCAATAGCTCGGTACTTAACTCTGAGTTAATCCCTATTGAGGAGAATTAAAAGGTCTATTGTTACTGTACATAATACTGAAATGAACATCTTTTAACACATAGATGTGTTTGTGCATGTATATGTTTATACCTGTAGGGAGAATTCCTGAAAGTGGACTTCTTTGCTCTAAGATTAGGTAAATTCTAAATGTTCATGTATATGGCTAACTGACCCTTCAAAAAAGTTATACCAAATTTATACTCCCGAGTATATGTATGTACCTATTTCCTCACACCCTTGCTCACACTATTTATTGGCAATTTTAAATTTTTAATCATTATCAAAAGTAATTTGCCCTTCTTGAAGTAAAGATGTGCATCTTTTCATATTTCAGTAGTCTTTCATTAGTTCATGCGTACCCCATTCCCAATATTCTTGTGTATATTTGGTGTTTTTCTTATTGCTTTGTAGTGCTCTTGGTAGATTAAGATCTTTGTAAAAACGGAAAAGTTGGAAAGAAATTCTAATTAATTTCATTCATGGGCAGTATTTATACATTTAAAATTTTATGGTAACTGGAATTACTAACTTCCTGAAAAGGAAAAAACCTCCCTAGGTATGAACAGTGAAAAACCCCAGCTGTGTATCACCTAAGTTATTACCATACTAATCACTGAAATAACCCATATTATATGTAAAGCAAAATGCAAAGAAGTCCAAGATGTGATCTCTGTCCTTAAGGAGTTCATAGTAAAGACTATAAGACACATTCATGTGAAATGATAATAATCTGAGATCATAAAAGGAACAAGTGATATAGACCATAAAATGCTCTAGGAATTAAGGAAGGACAGCTCATCTTCAGTTGGAGTAGTTAAAGAATATAAAGAATATCACTTAAAAGAAAACACATGTTTGAGTAGACAGAGAAAGATTCAGAAGTCTGAAAGCGAGAAGTCATTGAGAGGCAACAATTAAGTAGACAAGGGTCTACATTTAAGAGAGGTTTGGGGGGTGCCTGGGTGGCTCAGTGGGTTAAAGCCTCTGCCTTCAGCTCAGGTCATGATCTCAGGGTCCTGGGATCGAGCCCCACATCGGGCTCTCTGCTCAGCGGGGAGCCTGCTTCCCCCTCTTTCTCTGCCTGCCTCTCTGCCTACTTGTGATCTCTCTCTGTGTCAAATAAATAAATAAAATCTTAAAAAGAGAGAGAGAGATAGAGAGGTTTGGGTGAGGGAGCAGTGGGAAAGTTCACACATGGAAAGATGGGTTAGGGTCAAATTATTGAAGGCCTTGGATATCTGGCTTAGGTTGGATTATATGTTGTAGGAGCAAGTGAAATTTCTGACAAGAGTGTAGACATAATGAAAATAATTTTTCGAATGATCATTTTGACCAGTGAATGATTAACGAATGAACAAATGAATAGAATGAATGAATGAATGAATGAATGAATGAATGAATGAATGAAAAATGTTGCATTAGAACAGGGGATGACAATAGTATTAGCACTTTCTGTGGGGAGAACCAACTAATTTAAAGGAAAAGTGGTTTGTATTTTCATTAATTTATAATGCATAAAGCAGCTCTAGAACTAATGCAACCTAATGTTCCCTAAGATAGGAAAACTGATTCAAACCCAGAATTCTTTGTGTGTAGATTGAACATTCCAATGCAGTGCCTTTTTCTAAATCTGACTCAGCTTTCAGACCCCACCACTCGCTCACTCTGATGACGGTATAAGCCTTTCCTTGTTGGGTCTGGAATTCATGTCAGTTTTCTCACAGACCAAGAAATTCCAAACATGCTATTGTCATTACACCTCATCTGTCAACCTAAGGAATGGCTTTATTTATTCTTATGATTTAGAGAAATGAGGTGATGGTAGAAAGGGCTCAGAATAATGGGAGGAAGGTGTTGGCTTCATAGAATCAGCAATTCCTTTCTTACTTCATTTCCTTTACATGTTCCTAAAGGTTAGGTGATTGAGCTGAGCCCCCTGCACTGTAACTGCAAAGCAGTACTCATTCAATAAATGTTTATTGAGCACCTACAATAAATGTCAGGTACTGTGTAAAGTATTCGGAACAGTACTTAAAATATAAAGCTAGTCCTTACCTTAAGAACCTTACAGACAGGTGGGAAGCATAGAATCAAGTTCACATTCCACTGTTGCTCTTCACACAGCACAAGGGGCTGGACATGTCCCTTGAAATTTTCTACATGGAACGACCCTATTCTACCCCATCTCCAGTTTACTTCATGCTTTCCTTTGCTTATATTCCTGGGTGTACTGAGGCATGGAGTCCACTTCTGATGGGCATGAGAAGATAAAACAAATTCAAATAACATATATTTGGTAAACTTGATGCAAAATATCAGATGTGATAGTGGTTATGGAAATCATCAAAGAGTAAACATGGAACCAATCCACAGAATTGGAGATATACAGTAAATGCACTTGCAAAGGTAAACTTTCTAATGTGGATAATAAGTATTAAATATATGGCACAGATAGTAAGTGCTATGGGAACTTAGAAGAGGCATAACTTCCAGAAAGAGGTGGGTTTTGCACTGCTTCCTGAAGGAGGAATCTGATTTGAATAGGTAGAGGAGATAGGTGGTGCCATGTGGGAGCCTGATTAGCGATGGACCTTTGAATTTCCAAGAACAGAAGCCCAGAACAAACAGACTCATGGAGGAGTGGTCCTGGGGTTTCCACATGGCTGGAGTCATGGGGTTCTATCATTTGAACTGGTGTTCCTCCCTCTCCTGGCTCTGCTTTCCCCTGCATTGGCTTTTGTCTCAGACCACTGACTCCATCTGGTAGCTGCCAGGTTCACAGTTTACCCCATCAACCACCCAACACGAAAGACAACTACCCCAATAGTTCTAAGCAAACTCCTGTGATTTACTCTGATTGGACCAACTTATATCATTTTCCCATCCCTGACCTGAGTCAATCATTGTAGCAAGGAGGATGGAATTAACTGATTGGCTAGGTTTGGATTACCTGGACGTAATCCACCCTTGAAACAAAAGCAGGTGGGGGTCAGCCACTTCAGAACAAGATCAGGGAAGAGGTGGTTCCCCAGAGAAGAAAACTATAATTCTATTTCAGAAAAATAACAAGAATCACCAGCACTAAGAATACTCTATGATAAAGAACTTACTATGAGTACTAAAAAACTTACTCACTGGATACTATTCTAAACAATGTTCGTATATTCCTTATTTAATTGCCCTACATCTTGTGAAGGAGCTAATCTTATCACCATTTTTAGATGAAGAAACTAAGGCATGGGGATGTAAAGGAATTTATCACATGGCTAGTACATATCAGGCCAGGGACTGGAACCCGGGGCTGTCAGATTGCTGCGTTCACGGTCTTACCCACTACAGTATACTAAAATCGACATCTGTACACACAGAAAACTAGGTAATGCTCAGACTCAGAAATGAGCAAAGTATATCCAACGAACAGAGAGAAGACCAGCAATCGAGGGAGTAATTTTGGTCTATTCTCACAGCTATGGAAACAATATCGAGGAAGTTTGTAGACAGTGTGATCCTCACCAACAGGTCAAGATCTGACCAGAACCAGGCGACCATCACCTGAACTTCCAAGAGGAATGAAATGATCACTAGTTATCGAGTCATCCCTCCGGAAGCTACCCCAGCCCAATCCTCTCGACAGGTTGCGGTTCACACTTTACACAGTGGACCGAGGAACTGACGTCATATCTATGTCTGATTCTCATTCTCTCTCTCTCTCTCTTTCTCTCTCTCTTCTCTCCTGCTTTGAAATATCATTCATGCAGCATATATTCATCTTAGTTAAAACTAACAATGCATTTAAAAACACACACAAAATCAAACAATTGCCATTTGGGGCAGGGAGAACCAGCGGCCCCAGCTGGAGTCTGTTGACTGCATTTCCTGATGCAAAGAAAAGCCAGCACAGTGGAGAAAACACCACAAAGCATTAGATGGCGACAGCTTGTGTACTTCAGAAGAGAAATGGATACATTAGGAAAAGTTTTCCTCCTTTTGATGTAGAATATGCTATCTTTTTTTGTATTAAAATGGGAGTTAACTTTAAATAAATAAAATTCAGCCTGTAGGCTTCAGAAAACTAATGTTGTATTTTGACAGTGTCATTTCTCTGATCCTTGAAAGCATTATGGGAGTTAACTTGGACCTTCATCATGATTTTCCTTTATGGCGTGGAGAGCACATTATTTTTCACTCTGTGTTATTGATTTCCCCTCACTTCCTCCCACATTTTCTCTTTGCCAGCTGTTACTCTGCCCCTTGTGCTCCCCCACTCGCTGAGAGGGCAGGTGAAGAGACTCTCTCCCTTGTCTTTTGCTGCGGGCGGTCCAGGCACTCCCACCTCAGTGCTGCCTCCTCAGGTACGAGCCTCTCTGCGTGGTTTCAAAACTCACATAAGCCAAGGGCCCTAGACTGCCTTCCAGAAGAGATCAGAGCGAGCCTCATGTTCGCCCGATAAACAAGTGGAAGAATGTGCAATTTGGACTTAGCATGTCCTTAATTGGACTTGAAAATGTGCCCCCTCCATTTAGGACACAGAATGCATGAACCTGATAGACGGATGAAAATTGTTTTGTTTTGTGGTTTTTATTTTCCCGAAAGAGCACTGAATAGTCAAATATCAGGTGATCTGAGCCCCCCTAGAATTTGCTAATGAAATAAAGCCTTTTTTCTTCTAAACAAAGTTACTTTTAGGTAAATGAAATATGTAGACACCTCAAATAAGGTGTGCTTTGTTACATGAGAAAAAACAAGTGTTTTCATCCTTACAATTGTCCATTTTGATCACCCTTTTCATTCAAGGAATTGCTTCTAAAACTGAATACATTTGAGACATACAGAACAACAATTAGAAAAGGAAAATCCTTTAATATAAAAAAGTTGCCATGAGTAAGGAGTTTTCAGAATTTCATGGTTATTAATAAGATTTGGAAATTTATAGCTTCTAGAGTTTAAGCTTTTAAAACAAAAGGTATGTTTGTGTGTAAGGAAGATTCATGAAATGATATGCAACATTGTGTGTGCATATGCATATGTTTGTGTTCTGAAGAAAGGCTTCGTGGCTTTAATCAATTTTCAGGAGGGTTGATGACAGGAAGAATTCCCAGTTTGCCTGTCTCGCTTTCCTTCCCTTGCTTCTCTCTCTCTCTCTCTCTCTCTCTCTCTCTCTCTC